>JAPDSC010099815.1:0-10209 GCA_026290005.1 Latrodectus geometricus | reverse complement strand
GAGATGAAATGTCTGTTCTTGAACTTCTTGGTGGTTTGCCTGCCTCTGCCTTCTTTGATGATAATAATTTGATGAAGCTGCAGTCATTTCAGTTTTAGGCTTTTTAACAACTGCCATCACAGTATTACCAACAAGTTTATAATGGCCACTCAAGACATTGGGTTGTTTATATTTTTGGAGAAAAGATTTGTATAAATAATTGTATTTAAAAACAACTTAGAATATTATATATACTTTCTGAATGTAAAATAGATTAATTATATGTTGTGCCCATTCTTTTGTTTAAAGTGTTGCTCAATTGATACATAGTTTATTGCTTAATATTTGTACATAAAACAACTCATGCCACATTTTATATCCTATTATGGTCATTTTACTACAATTGCTGTATCATTTAACTTAAATATGATGTATGTGTAACTCTTAAAAAAATTTATTTTTTTACGATATACTTATTTTTTCTTAGGAACTGGAATTAAAGAGTTGCAGAAGAAAAATAAATTGTCAGTTGATTTGGAATCGGTATTCTATTCATATGGTTTATAAGTGAGTATTAATTTTGATGTTATTTGTTAGGTAACAAGTTTTGAGAATTTCCTTATATGCTGCTTGTTTGTTTTAGGAATGGTGAAGAAACAGTTTCAAATTTTGACATTGTGCCATCCAATTTCCCTTGTTTTTGGTATTCCCGAGTGAAAAGTTTTACAGCTGAATCAGAAACTCCATTATATTAGATTAAGCAAAGCACAAAACATCTTACTGACACTTATATTGTATAGAATATTTTTAATGCTTTAAAAATTTGTACATATGATTATGCAAATGACTTGAATGTTAAAATATAAATTTAGTCATTAAATTTTTTTTCTTTTACAAGTTTTAAATATTTGTATTTTTTTTTTTTTTATATTCCTTTTTTAGCAGGTTTTGGAGAAATGTTCACTTTCACAGGCTTTGATAGTTCAATTGTATTATCTTCAGCTTTTAACAGCCCACTGCTTTTTTGACTATTTCTTGCACTTGCTTCTGTATCGCTAAAATCGAGTACAAGACTCATCTCCACATGGCAGGCTTCTGTAAAAGATGATAAATACTCTTTGTTATTTATTAGTTAAAATAATCAAACATGATTTTATCAATGAAACTCATTATAAATACTTTGCAACAAATTTTAAATGATGCATTAGTCTAATACTCATCGTAAATGATAAGTTGGCCTTTAATAATGGCATCAGTAATAGAGATTTCTGAATTATAAAAGTAATATAAATATTTTTAATTAAATAGAAACAAAAAAATATAGCATAGCACAGAAAAAGTCTAAGATCAATTATTGAATAACAGAATACTTACCTGAGTACGATAGTAACACTTTGAATTCATTATATAAATTAGAATTTCAGTATAATACCTTTAAAAAATTTCATTCCTGATCTGCAGAATTATCAAAACTTTTCAAATTATAGTTTTTTACTATTACACAATGACTTTATTTTACAAAATTGTTGATACATATTAACAATCAATAAGACATTCAGCACTTTAATTGAATTAAACATTTTAAAGAAGCCTGGTAGCATAGTGGAAGTGCTCTCACTCCAAAGTCTGAGGTTTGACCCCCGTAATGGGAAAGGTTGACCCATCCTTTCAGAGAATTGACGAAATTTAGTACCAAGCATTCTTAACACTAAATTTTTTCAATAAATGAACTGGGGGTTTTGCATTAGGTTGATCAGGTAACAGAACATATGCTTTGCACTCCAATGCTCTCGATCAAAGGAAACAGGTATGGGCTGTATTCACTAAAAGCTGTTGGGCCATTGAGTTAAGTTCAGCATTATGATTAAATAACCTGACACAATAATTTGTTTCTCAAAATAAAGACAAATCAAAAATATTTTTATAGCATGAAAATGAATTAAACTTTCAGTCTGCCTAACATTATTTTTTATTTTGTTGAAACACAGTGCATAAAAATCTGTAATAGTTGTATTAAAATATAAAAAAAAGATGATAATAAAGAGGTAATAAAAAGATAATAAAGAGGTAATAAATTCTTTATGTAAATAAGTGATATTATTAAAATTCATATCTAAAGAATAAAAATGGATATCAGTTACCTGACCAAATACTATGAGAAAGTAAAACAGAAGTGTATAATCTGTACTGAAGTTCTCCCTGTTGTCGGAAATCAGCAAGTCGTGGCAATATAAGTTGTACTTGTTGATCAGGATATTTTACCTAAAATAATGATTACTCATAATATTATACTATATCCATTTTCATCATTAAGTTTAAATAAAAATATCATTAAAATTTTGGTATAAAACACTGCATTTTTAATTGAAATAAAAAATGAAAATTGATCTGTTAATTTTAATATATATAGTGCTACCTTTAATATTATAATTAATTTTTTAAAATTTTATTTGTGTTAAATATATTTAATATACTTATTTAAAAATTTAGTATTTTGAAAAATTAAAATCATGAAATTTGTTATTTTCTTTTGACATAACAAAATACATTAAAAATAAAACTTATATTGTGTATCTGATTCTTGAATTTAAATACTAAATAAATGTCTTTGGGGAAGATACATTAGACAGAAAAGAAATGTCAGTCTTTAGTGATCCTAAAATATAATTTTTACATGATGTAGAAATCTTGATTTATCAAGTTATCGTTCATTATTACAATGGCAATTAAATTTGTCTAGTATATTTTAATTTACATTGATAAAATTCTTTTTAGTCTTCTGATCTGGATCAGATCAAGCATATGACTGGCTATGCCCTCAACCCCTCGAGAGCAACACCAGGAATGTGTAAAAGGTCACTCCGTGAAAAGCCAATACAGTTCAGTAAATGATGATAAAACTAATTTCAGTATTTAATAACTAAGATTTTAAAATAAGCAAAGAATAAGAGTGATAAATTAGACATGTAAAAACAGCATTATGCAATCATATTAATGATTAGAAAACCTAAAAGTTAAAATTACATTTAAGGCAATGACTTATAATTGTAATAACTATTTTCTAGACTGACCTTTACTTTTACACTTTTGACGTTTTCCACGTTCTCAATTTCTGCATCCATTGTTATACCCAAAACTAGTCCAGCTGTAAATTTATGTATATTTTCTGAATCTGCAGCAGGCTCATGAATCACAGCACTGGCTTGTTTTACTCGTGCAAGGCCTTCTGGACTGTCAACATTTAATCGTAAAGATGGGCATGGACATGACTGTAACAGAGGCTGTAAAACTCTGGCAACTGTGCCAGGTTTAGGATCTTCTAAAGAATCCAGGTCTCGAAAGAGAGCAGATGTAAAACTGTCAGGATTAAGTCCTTGTTCCTCCTGAAATCTAAATTATTATAAAATTAAATATTTTAAACTTGCTGTAATTTATGTGATGTTATAAATTAAGACATTTTTTATAAGTTAAAAATCATCAAGAAAGTAAAATTCTTGAAAAAAAATAGACATTAGAAACATGTTTAAATTTTCCATGAGAGTGCACAAATTAGAAATAATAAGGTTTGTGATATCAAAAGAGTAGCATTTCAAATATTTGTCTTATTACTTGAATAAATAAGAATTTATTTGAATCTATTAAATATATTTCTGAAAGTTTATTTTTCCTTTAACAAAAATATGCAGGTAGAAACAGACTTATTAGAAGTATTTAATATTTTTCATGTGTGATTGTGATTGATATAAATTACAAATAATGGAATCTAAGAATAATTTGTGATATTACAAACATAGCCACTTTCTATCATTCATTTTATTCTATTTTAAGCATTACTGTCAAATTTCAATGTATTAGGTGAATGCAAAAGTTCTACACACTTTTGTTGCTCATAAAAAGAAAATGAAAAATGAACACAACATATGATTCTGCATAATTCCGTGCCATCTTTCTGGTTCTAGATGAATTCCACAGCATTAAAATTCTGCTGACTTTGAGTAAATCTTTGATGGCAGCTTTCACAGCATCAAGATCATCAAAAATTTATTGACTGAAGAAATCGTTCAATGCATGTATTTGGTGATTGTTCCAAGTCATGAAAATAGGAATTAAGATAAAACAACCAAATTAATTTTTGGCGAGTGACAACAACAAAATGTGGCATAACATTATCAGGATCCATGTATATTTTTAGCTACACATTTATTCACACCTTGTTGGGATGAACTTCAGCTTTCACAGTGAAAGCTTGCAGATCAGAAGGGCAACACATGATCCTATACATTATAGTACATAACCCACTTCTCATCTATCAAAATTTATGTTAAGAATTGGTCATTTTTGTATTGGGAAAGCAAGGAAACGGGACGTTATGGTCATCTTGTTGATTACCTGTGAGATTATGTGGAATCAAGAGATTTAATTTTTCTATAAAACACAATTTAACCACCTATCTCTTGACCAATGTCCAGTATACAGATGATCTAAACAAATTCTAGCATGATTGCATTCAGATTGTTCCTTATTGTTAAGTCAATATTGTCATTACCAACATGTGATGGCAGTCCACTTCCAGATTTTGACATCTTGTTTCTTTCACAAATTTACAAAATCATCAACAAATTGTATATTACATCCTTCCCATAAAATTGATGAACACTGTGACATGCCGTGTGGCTACCATATTCATTTTACCAAACTTGTATAAAAATAATATTTCACAAGCACCTTGCCGCCCAACCTGTCTAGTGGTTAGCGTACTTGACTAGATGGGTGGGACCTGGTTTTGAATCCTGGCTCGGGCATGGAAGTACTTTCTCTCTCTCTCTCTCTCTTGTCTTTGTCCTTTCTTTGTGTGTGAGTGGTTGCCTACCCAATAAATGGGTACTTATGGCCTGTGTGTACTGAGGAAGTCGGACTCCACACCAAATATGGTTCAGTTGGAAAAGTGGAGCAGCGCACCCCATATTGCCATCCTGGCTGGCACACGACAACAACAACAAGCACCTTGCTTTTAATGTTATACCCTTTGATATTTCTTGCATGAGAGATTACGAATTTGCATATCCAAAAAAAAAAAAAAAAAAAAAAAAAAAAAAAAAAGACAGGATTTTCGCACCCACTCAATACCTAAAAATTAATTATATCATACAAATTAAATTACCTTTGCAAAGAATCCACTTGCTCTAAGAAGGCTTCACAAGGTCCTAAAGCTGAAGTATTGCTGCCTCTTATTAAAACCATCAATTGTAAAGACAATGCCCTTAACCTTAATTGCCGTAGACATATTATTTCTTCGCTATTTAATCCCAAAAACTGATGACTTAGACAAAATGACAGTTGCAACAGCTAAAAATAATGACACCATTTAAAATATTTTGAAAATGTACCAGAAATGGAGAAATTCTAAAAATGATTCTATTAATATTATCATTGAATGAAAAATCTACTAAAAAAAAACATTAATGAGACAAACGTTTTAAAAACATATTTTAATCATTTATAAATTTAATCAAGCTTATAACAAATACAAAATGTTAACAGGATTGCTTATTGATAAATTTTCAAACTTTAAAAAACAAAATCAAACATTTATCAAACACTATATAAATGGTTACAACTCAAATGCATGTCATGAATTTATGGTTATAAATATAAAGAATAAGAAAGCTAAACAGCAAGAATCTTATGTGTGCAATATTGCTTTTTCTAAAAAATATTTTAGAATAATAAAAAGGGGCAAACCCAATATTAAATTATATAAGATCATGTATACTTAAAATTTTTTATTAAAATAAAAAAAATATTTTTTAGAATCTCTTAGTTTAAGTATATTTAAAAAAATATTTTTAAAAAGTATAATAAAGTAAATTAAAATTTTAAAAAATATTAACTTCTTTATTTTATTAATGATTTTGTTAATTAATGGATCATTGTACAGACATGGCAACTCAAGAACAAACAATATAATTGGAAAATTATAAAACAAACCTTTTCTAATGAAGACTTTAGAGCACAACTTTGTAGAGGAGATAATAATGAAGGATTTAACCAATTTTTATTTGAAATTATCTGAAAATAATTTGAAAATACGTTTACATATTTGGTTTAACAAAGCAAACAAAAAAGTGAAAGAATTTTAAGAATAGTTTTAGCAAAACAGAAAATATTACAGTATCAAAAATAATATTACACAGAATTAATGAATAGATAATACATTATATTTCGATTCTTTAAATTCAATATTTATAGTATGTTACACACATACACATATGTTGAATTATAAAAATTCTGTTAAGTTTATGAAACTGAAGTATAAAAAATATAATTTTTAATTACTGTACAGTTCTGAAAACCTTGCGTAATGTTGATTAAGGGGTGACAGAGTTTGAAAATACTAGGTTATCGGAAATGGGGTCAAAAACATACCATATGAAGATATAGAGCCTTTACTATATGAAAATGAAACTTATATAATAATTTATTTGATACGACAGACATCAAAAAATATTTTGATTGGGATAAAGTTGTCCATGATGAAATTTAATGAACTTTTTTTAAAGAAATGTGTAATGTTCTGATGTCTTCTACAATCTCACTCAGCACTTTGTTGCTTCATCACAAAGACAATACAGGAACAGTAAGTCCATTAGCAATGCCTCTTTTTCAAAATACTGAAGGACATTTTTAATAGCCTATAGTCGCTTATTATATTATATTTTAAGAGCTTGCATGATAGAATCATCAATCTTCCTTTTTGCCAATTTTGTCATTCATAGTTACAGTATCAATAATTTCTGATATCATTTTCACCGACTACTGCACATGCAGGAACTTTTCAGGAGATGGAGTAAATTTACATTTTCCGCATGTTTATACTCATTCAAGGAATTTTTGCCAGGATCGAAATAGTGTTAATGACTATTACATTCCAAACGTCTGCTATTTGTCCAAAGATATCCAACAAATTAATTTTCTTTAAATTCTGAGTAAGACCATGACCATCATCTCTGTAGAAAGAAGGGAAGATAGCAGCAGATAGTACTTATATCTTCTCTTGAGACAACCCAAAACTCCTTGAGCCATTGGCTGGCATAACATTAAAAAATGGCATTAAAAATCATTAGCTTAAAAAACTTATTTATGTTAATATAACTAGTAAAACTGTAATTGTAAATATTTTAAAAATATATTAAATGCACATAATATTGTATCGAGCATAAAATATGGAAAACGTGTTTATTAATTATATGAAATTTTTTAATAAATAAATTGAATCAGTTATTTTAGAAAAAAATAAATAAATAAACTGATCTTACTTTAGCCAAGAGAAGTTGGCATTGTATGTAGAGAGCAGCACAATTGGCAGCAGCTGACAATTTAGGTTCTATTGCTGATAATTGCTTTAGATCCCTAAAATTTGAGAAAATGAAAAATTATATAACTCTAAAATGTTTGCTTACATTGAAAGTTGTACAAACACGAAACACAGATTACATTTATCAACATTCTTGTAGGGAGGGGGGATCACAAATTGAGGGTTTAAATGTTTTTCTAAACATAATAGAAGTTTCACTTTTGAGAAATTCTTATTAAAAGTTTTTAAGTTTTTTCTACTAAAATAACTTTCGTGCCAGACATGTATTCAGATTTAGAATAGTGCTATTAATTTTTAGATTAATTGCAATTTTATGTAAAGGAAATAGATACAATAGTTTAAAAATCAATTACTAATTAATTGGAAATATATTCCAGTATGGGATGGAAAATATATTTAACCCTTTGACCGCATTAGATATGTCAGAGCATCATGCATTAATTTGGCCAAAGTCGCACATGAGGTTCTGATGCATTGTTGAAAATGAGACAGTATTTAACATGTTTATTCTGGTTTATTTCAAAGTAATTTGTATTGGTTGAACGTGAAAAATAATTTCATTATCAAAGTGTATCTTGTGCTATACTGACCCATAATGTCACAAATTAGCGACATATTTTTTTAAAGTGATAGCGAAAGTTTGATCTAAATCACTTTTTTCAATTAATCTGAAGAAGAATTTTTTAGTGATTACAGTGGCTTTTAAAGTGAGAAAGATGAAAACTTTTTTTGGATACATATTACTCTATACCTCCAAAAATTAAATGTGCTCCAAATGCAAAAAATTATTCAAATAAATGTGCACCAAAAGGGTTAAATTGAATTAATAAATTAGCACATTGAGTGAAAAAATAGTTAATGTCTAAGTATAATTTTTGAACAAATTTTTAACAGCCTAAAGCGTTAAAGATCACATGTAGTTCACTGAACTATACTACATATTTCTGTGAGAAATTTATGATAAAATTAAATAACCTCAAAATTCTAAAGGAGAGGATTTTCTGTTTGAAAAGAGAAAATAAAATTAAAAAATGGCTTTGTTAATTTAATGTAACATAATTAACTTTAAACAGCATAACTGAAGAATTGAAAAAGTTCCAGAAACTGGAAAATAAATCTCATCGCTCCAATTAAGTAGAGTGTTTAACAGTTTGCAAAATGTGTGCAGCAAGAAACATGAATCAAATGTGAGTATGATTATAAAAAATCGGTTTAATATTAGAAGCAAAGTTATACTTAAAATAACTTAATTTTAAACATATTTTAACTTATAAATATAATTTACTTTAAAATAAACTTTCTCATTATCTGCAATAGTAAGTTACATAAGAAATTAGGAAGGAAATTTTTAATAATATTTTAAAAAAATACAAGAAATATAAAAACATACTGAATGGATGTTTCTAAAATAGTTTGTCTGGCAGTAGGATTCCTGTGTTCAGCAGCCGCTACTCTTTCAAGAACGTGGTTTAGAAAAGTCCGCGAATGTTCATCAGATGATTCAATATCAATAGGATCCGCAGTTACATTGCAAAGCTGTACACAATTTTTAAAGCCAGTATATTCAAAAAATAAATTACCATAAAATAGAACATAATGAAAAATAATATAATTATAGTAAAACATGGTATCAAAAGTAAATGGTTAAAATCCTTAAAAAGTGCAACATTAGGAAATGCAATAAAAATTTGTCCAATAATATTTAATTAAGGTCAGTCATTAAGGTTTTTTTATTTAATTAAAATAACCTAAAAAGTAAATATTCTGTATATGAAAAACAACTTTATGAGAGAGATTTTTATCTTTCACCTTTTCATTATTTCAAATACTTAAGATAAACAACATAATATGTAGGTAGGGATCTACATTAGCCAATCCATCACTGATAGACAGAACATATGAAGCAATTTTACTTCCCTTTCAACCAGAATGAAAAACCTCCCTCCCAGATTTAATACCTTCCACCATAACTATATATAAACATTTTAATTCATATCCAAAATATGATAACATATTTAATCCATTTAAAATCCATCAGATCACCTTATCATGGCAAAGGAGTAGTACTAAGCACATTGGATTAAGTACATTAGAAGAATATTTTCCTGATAGAGCCATTCATTTATGCTCAGCTGATCTGCAGGTAAAGCACTCAATCCATGGTATTCGGTAACCTTTGTTATACAGAAGTCTTTTCATCTTTTCTTTTATATATTGACCTCGGCAGGTTTTGATAGGATTAAACTTTATTTTATTTATTTATTTTTTTAAAAAATCAACCCTCTTCTTGTTTATGAAAATTCATGGACTTGATCTCGACTGCGATCATGAGGTATAGGACAACATATATAATTTGTGTTCATATTATTAAATATTTTGTTGTTTTATTACACAGAATCAATTACAAATGAAACAAAAATTGCATTTAAACACATTAATGTTGTTTAATTTTTTGTATTTTCTGTAGCATAAAATAATTACTTTTAGTTTTTGGCAGATGTATGAGAACATGCACTTATAAGGAAATATATACCTTTAATTGTGGAACTAAATGAGGCAAAGTATCTTTTAAGTAAGAATAATGCTTTTGAGTATATTCATCAAACAGTGACAGCATAACATGACAGTTTGCAGCAGCATTAAATACCAGAATTAAATTGCAAATATCTTTGGAAGTGAAGGAAACAACACAGATCACATTAAATATTTGTTTCAGAAAATTTGTTTAAATAATATATTATTCATGTAAACATAAATAAAAGTAGAATATATCTACCTGTGGTGTACTATTTGTGTAAACATATATTTGTGCAAATGAATTATTTCTTAGACTAACTCACACAGAACTATTATCT
>JAPDSC010099814.1:0-10443 GCA_026290005.1 Latrodectus geometricus | reverse complement strand
AATATTCAGACTATATATATATATATATATATATATATATATATATATATATATATATATATTGGTGACAACTAGAACTAAAACAGGGAGTCGAATTCCGGCTGCCTTGAATTAGGCACTGAAATGTTATATTTTCCAATTTAATTCTAATTACTATGTTCTATTTCTTTTTTTTTCTTTTTGTAACAGTTTTTGTTCTATGCTCAGTTATTCAGATTATTCAGGTTATTGAAGTAAGTTATTCCCAACTCAGTCCAGCTTTGAAAATTATGGAGTTTTTATTCCAAAAAGCTATTAAACAAATAAAAAAGTCATTTTAAATTTTAGCAAATAAATCCTTAAGGAAAATACTTTTCTGTGATTGAAATTAATGTGCATCTGGTTCTATAATCCTTTTACTATCGAAAGTTTATTCCACGATATACATTTTCTTAAAGAATAATTTACTCACCTCTGTAAAGTTTATTACTTCAAACTTTCATACATTTTCTACCGAGCTAACAGCTGAAAAGTTACCGCTGTGTCTTTCACACAAATAAAGAGTTTCTATGTTCTATTCCTACCTAGACCTGACTCTTTGTAGGACTTTGAATGTAACTTTGAACCATTCATTTATCACGGCTTAATGCATTTTTGTTATATGTCCATTTAGTTAGGTACAGGGTAGCTTTTTCCCAAAATTAATCCTTAATAAGTTACACAAAGTTTACGTAAAAGCCGACCGATGGCTGAGTGGTTAGCTTTCCTGACTCCTAGGCTGTTGGTGCCGGGTTCGAATCCCGGTTAAAGGATGGACGTTTTCTTTCTCTGTGTTTCTTTGTCCTTTCTTTTGAGATGAGCTATGAATGTAGCCCGCTCTATATAAATGCATTTGTGGTGGTGTGACGTGGGTAATGCTACTCGCCAACGTGACTTGGTTCACAGGTGCCCACTGGGTAACGCTAAATGAGTAGCAATTTCTGGCCTTGTTGTGGCGAAAGGTCAATCACCAAATGCTCGCCGTTGAAAAAAAAAAGTTTAAATAAAAATAATGGATTTCGTTATTCCTCAACATAATATTTAGGTACTTATGTATTCACTCTCTATTAGATTTCATAACAAAATTTAATACAAATGTCTGATAATAATTACAATATATGGAAGTAATAGCGCATGAGTACTTAACTACACACCTGAAGCTACAACTTACTTTCGTAGCTTAACTTATCAAAGTCAATGTTAAGAAATAAAGAAGTTACTTATGATTTCACACAAAAATGCAGTTTCACCCAAAACGATAGAATGTACAACATATCCAGACATACCAGCATGGCAGTGACGGAAATATTCGTCAAAACTTATATTACAGTTGGATTCTCATATACTTCGAAATTCTCCTTGTTTAGGTGTTTGAACAATTAACGCTCTAGTCTTCTGTTCAGCCGTTCTTAAGTTCGAATCCACCCTCCGAGCCACTACACACATCCGCAAGTGTAGTGACCCGGAATCCATTTTGAGTTAATTGTTGGGTCTGGTTAAATCAACCCTCGGTTGAAAAAATTGATCATAAAACGATAAACAAAACAAAGGGCTTTTTACTTTTTAAATATTCATTGACAAGTACTTCAGTATTTTATAACATTTTTTTAAGTTTTGGTATTAACTGTGGCTGATATTGTCAATGGAAATCCAGTAATAGGAAATCATACGTTAGAATAAATTCTTAGTTAATTTTAAAAATACACTACTGCCCATCAAAATTACTACACCAGGAAGAAATGCAGATAACAAAATGATATTTATTGGACAAATATATTATACTAGAAATAACAAGTGATTACATTTTCAAAATATTTGGCTGGATAGATCCTGAGAAATCAGTACCCTGAACAACCACCTCTGGCAGTCATAACAGCAGTTATACGCCTGGGCATTGAGTCAAACAGAGATTGGATTGCATGTACAGGTACAGATGCCCATGCAGCTTCAACACGATGCCACAGTTCATCAACCGTAGTGACTGGCGTTTGGTGACGAGCCAGTCGCTCGGCAACCATTGACCAGACGTTTCCTATTGGTGAAAGATCTGGAGAACGTGCTGGCAAGGGCAACAGCCGAATATGTTCCGTATCAAGGAAGGTCCGTACAATACCGGCAACATGCGGTCGGGCATTATCCTGCTGAAACGTAGGGTTTCGCAGGGCTCGAATAAAGGGTAGAGCCTTGGGTCGTAACACACCAGAAATGTAACGTGCACTGTTCAAAGCACCGTCAAAGCGAACAAGAGGTAACCGAGACGTGTATCCAATGGCACCCCATACCATCACGCCAGGTGATAGGCCAGTATGACGATGACGAATGCACGCTGCCAGTGTGCGTTCGCCACGATGCCGCCAAACACGGATGCGACCATCATGATGCTGTACACAGAACCTGGATTCATCTGAAAAGATTACGTCTCGCCATTCGTGCGCCCAGGTTCGTCGTTGATCACACCTATTAAAGGCGCTCTTGTCTATGACGCAGCGTCAAGGGAAGCCGCAGCCATGGTCTCCGAGCTGAGAGTCCATGCTGCTGAAAACGTCGTCGAACTGTTCGTGCAGACACTTGTTGTCTTCCAAACGAACCCGTTTCTTGACTCATGGCTCGTGACGTGGTTGCACGATCCATTACTTCCATGCGGATAATATGCCTGTCTTCTCGGCTGATAGTGATAGGTGGCCGTTGAGATTCCGCATGGCGTTCCGTATTACCATCCTGAACCCATCGATTCCATATTCTGCTAACAGTCATTGGATCTCGACCGACGCGAGCAGCAATACTGCGATAAGATAAACCGCAGTCCCTGTACGCTACAATTCGACCTTTATCATAGTCAGAAACGTGCTGGTAAGCATTTCTCCTTCTTACACGAGGCATCACAACTACTTTTCACCAGGCAACAACGTTCAAATGCAATTCGTGTATGAGGAACCAGCTGAACAATTTCCTCATTTAAACACAATGTAGATGTCGCTACTGGCGCCTGCTTTGTCTGAAAAGCTAATCATTTGCATATCACAGCACCTTCTTCCTTCCGTATAAATTTCACGAATGTAGCATGTCGCCTTCTTGGTGTAGCAATTTTAATGAGTGTAGATTAACTATAAAACCAATTTGCCCGACGCTTATATTTGGCTATAAATCCATACCACCTGCACTGTTTGTATGTCGCCAGGCAGAAAATACGTATTAAGCAATATTTCTTAACAAAAATAAATAAAGGAAAAATAAAAAAATTACATAAAAATTTTCTGGATTAAAAATTGAAAATATGTGAAGTAATAATAAAAAGCAAATTCGTCAGTGCTATTTCCCACAATAAATATTTAGAAGTCTATATAACTTTTATAGTCGCCAAATATATTGCATTTGACTTCAAATATTATTTCTTGCAATGAAATATGTGTAATGTGAAGCAAGCATGTAAATATTTATTGTTGCATTTCAAGCTGTTTAATCAAAAAAAGGTACCAATAATATTTCCAGTTAAAATATTATGATTTCCATTATATTTACGTTAAACATTGCTTGAAATTTTTAACGTAAGTCCTTACATGGTACATAGAATAATGTATTAACAATTTCTTAGTTGAATAATGGCAACACTAATGGGTTAGCATTTATGGTTTCATAAGTAAACTTCGATTTCATTGCATTTAAGATTGCCCCTAAATAGATTCTTTCTTCTGTTATTTGGTACAATACAATTATATGTAAATTTTTGTAAAAATTATGTAAAATTTCTGTATATGCACGATTTTTTGCACGGTGTTCAGTGCAAACAGGAATGGCGCCAATCAAAAATCGCCAAGATGATATTCTAAAATATAGTTTTACCAATAATTTTTTTTCAGAATTTGAAGGGAATTATTTATTTTTAAGTGGAAAACTATACACTAAAATTTTTTTCCGAATAAATCTCCATTTAAATTTAGTTACTGATTTGTCAAAAATATAAATGAATCAAGCCACAAAATATATTTGTATATTTGCGCAAAAATATGACCGGTGGTATGTGCCTCTCTCTCTAATTTGACTGTATATTGTGTGCTATTTTGTATGATTATTTTATTTATTATTCATGCCATAGTGTTTTCTGCGCCATCTTCTTTTTTCAAACATGCACGAAAACACACATGGCGAAAAAAATAGCCAATTTTCTCCAAGGGCGGCCAGAAGTATATTTTTCCCACATAAGACATCTTATAGTGCCATACCAGCAGTGGAATATCTGCAGTCACATAGAGAATAGTGTCTTAAACTAGGAGAAACGCAAGCATTGTCGCCAGATTAAGATATTGCCTAGTATGAATGTTTTCACTTCATAATGTATAATATTCTAACATTGCTTCTCTTCCATATCACCAAAATTTATATTTGCGAAATTGACGACATTAGTGTGACGTCATATCCACAACTGTTTCCAAACAAATACAATGTAAACATTTGTTTAATATTGTATTTAAGAGCGCCTTCTTGACAAACTTGGAGATTTTTGTTTGGCTATCGATTTTATTGGTGATTTTTGTTGACACAGAACAATAAATTGTTCTGTTGCAACCAGAATACGATTGGAAATAAGCCCACCTTGGTGATTAACTGTGACTATAATTTGGCGAGAATCAAAGGTTAAGCAAACAAAAAGTTAAAAGTTTTAACAAACACGTTATCCTTAAATAATGAATAACAATTTCAAAAATAACAATTTAAAAATCTATCACCGAAGTCTATGGCAGTTTCAATGATAAATGACGCTTAACAGCAAATGTTTGGAAACAATATGACGTCACAACTAATGTCGTCTATTCTATTTTATCTTAAATGAATAACTCTAATTTGAATTCAAAATAGTATCAGGACTAGATTTTCAATCCTACTTTGCTAAAATTGGAACTACTTTGATATACCCCCCCAAATCGGAAATTTGGCGATTTATTATCTCGCCAAGCAAAATACCTGTTTTTGGCGTCTTTCTTCACTCGCCAAGATGGATTCTCGCTAAATACAAATAATTAATACATAAAAAACTTTAAAAAACAAACTCAGAAAATGGTACAAAATACAAGAAAATACTAAATTTGGCAACAGCAAAAACCTTAAAGCTGAAATAACCTAAATTGGTAACACCAAAATAAGAAACAGCAACCCTAAAAAGTCCTTAGGGAGTGCCAGATTTGGCAGGTAATTTTTTTTTTTTTTTTTTAAATCAAAGTTGCTCCAAATTAGATTCTTTTAAATTTGATATTAGCCTAAATTGTATTTGTGGAAATTTTATGTCAAGCATGAAGACTAATGCCTAAAATATACTTTACATTTAAGTCAATTCTGAACTGTTCAATGGTAAAACCTTAGGAGAGCCCACACCCTTGATGTCAAATTGGAAAAATCGCCAAGGCAGAACAAAATGGCGAAATAAGAATTCCAGAAATAGTTAAGTTTATCCTATCTAGTGTATTAAAGCAGAATATTATCAAGACTGGCAAAATTTTTCACCAATCAAAAATATTCGCGCAAAGGAAGTGGACTCTGCTAGAATCCAACTTTGTTCAATAATAACTATATTATTTAACTGTGATACTGTTAATCTGAAACTTTATATTTTAAATATAATAACATTATAAATAAAATGGGTAAAACTATATTTGAGGGTGCCTCCTTGGCAATTTTTTGTTGGCGTGATTCGTGTTTGCTCTGAACATCGTCCAAACAGGTATGGCGACTAAAACGTAATGAAATTGCAATGAAGACAATATAAGCAAACTGAATAAACCAAATAAAATGCATAAAATAACTTGGCGAGAATCAAGGAGGCACCTTCAAATATAGGCTAACCATAAAATGATAACATTAATAAACTAAAGATAAAATACATGGATTATATCAATTTTATTTGCTTTATGTATAATTTCATGGAAGATAATTTTTAAAGGTTTCAAGAAAAATTACAGTTGTTCATTACATCACCATTTTTATGGTCAATTAATTAAAAATTTCGTATTAGTCATAATTTATTCATTTTGGTGATTTCCTACCTAACTTTTTACGCATTGAGAACTTCCCAGCTTTGATCCTTTTTACAGGTTTCGAATTTTTCGGTGGTCTACCACGCTTTTTTGGTTTATTCGCTTTTGTGGATGATACTGATTGCTTTCTTCCCCCTGGTGATTTCAGCTTCCACGATTTCCTCTTGTCAGCAGCCATTTTGAAGAAACCTTCTCCACTTTTTCCCGTCAATCGCTCAATAGATCCGGATATAACAGCGCTCCTCAAATAATCACTAATGCTGCGACGTATTCTGTTGCTGTCAACTGGGAAATGGGAGTTTATGTACGCGTTAATGGCATCAAGTGAAGATCCCTTGCGTTCTTTTAAGTCTGCGAGAGCAGTGTTTACCATCCTAGAAATTTTGGGAGCTTTGTTTCTTTGGATCATTTTGTCGTCCGATGTCTCATTTTGGACAGATGCTGTAGCAGATGGTATTTGCGCTGGTGATTCTCTCATTTCAAAGCCTCCAGTATCTTTTGAGAAGTCTATGGAATTATTAGCCGCTGAGGTTTCTGCCATATTTTTGTTTTTCAATTCAGATAGCTCTAAGAAAGATTTTCGTTTCAAATCGGACAAATGTTTAAATGCAAATTACCGTTCTATTTTAAATGATGCGCGAGGAGATATTAAACTCATAAATAAGTACGTTGCCATCTATTGCATTATAAATTACAAAACAATATTGCATTGGGAAATTATAAAATTTTAAATTGTGTTTATTTGGTAAAGAAATTTATAAATATAACTAGTAAAAACAATATTTCTCTGTTTTTTCAATTAAAGATTAAATTTAAAAATAAAAACATTTAACTTTTTACAGTATAAATATGTCTTTTTCCAGGATTAAGTGTAAACTGCTTATATATTTTTGTTCATACATAAAAGCTGATTATGTATATTTGCCAACATAATATATGTATGTGCATGAAATACAGAATAGAGCTTTAGATTTATTTTACAGTTTTCATTCAAGATTATGTGAATTAGACAGTTTCAAAATTATGTGAATTCCTAATTATATATTTGGTGATATTAAATGAAATACAAGTTATTTTATAAGAGTAATTTTGTTTTCAAATGATATCTTGTAATAATATACTGACGAATAATAACGTGACTATAAAAATTAATGGTTAAATTGCGGTTTAAATCTCCTCCGGTAACCCGCTAACGTGGTAACCCGGACGCTTTTTTTTTTAAATCTTTAATGAACTCTTTATGGCAGCCTCCCGAGAGAATTTGAAGAATTAATAAAAACGAATTTTTATTAATATTATTAATAAACTGAAATATTAATAAAAACATAAATTTTATTAAGATTTCAGTGTATTTTTTGTAAAACAATACGTAAAAAAAACAAATATTGTTTTTGTTTTCAGTGCCATAGCAAAAATGAAAATCGTTAAAAGCACGTATTTCATTTTCGTCGCCATGGGAACGGTGTTTTTGAAAACGCGCCAAGCAGGGTACTCAAAGCACATTTTCACCAAATTAATTATAAAAAGATAATTAAAATGGTTTCAAACTCGCAATTGCTATCTTCTTTAAATCTCAACAGAAAATATCAAATGTTTATGAAAATAATTTTCCTTGTTCTCTTGTCATTTCTCACTGAAAACCATCCCCGTAATTATCAGGACATAATGAAAGAAGGAAATACTATTTGCAAAACTTTTCCCTGCAAAAACTGACTTTAAAATATTTGGTTAAATTGCGCTTTAGGTCCCCTACTTCGCCAACTCGCGAATTTGAAGCGTTTTTTCTCGCATGCTTATTATTTACTCTTTTGTTTTAGCTTTTTCATTGGTCGCTAATTAAGTTTCACTTTGAAACAGCGGTAGAATTTTTTTCATGGCATCGGCGATTTTGAAAACACGCCAAGTAGGGGACCTAAAGCGCATTTTCACCAAATATTTTGCAGTCATTTGCATTTTTTATAGAGAAAATAATCCATAACCTAACTATTAAAAACAAAATTTATGAGAATAAAAATAGTAAAAGAGTTTAAAAATTTTAACAAATTATTGCATCCTACCAAATAAATGAGAAATAAACAAATCCAATGAACCCTATTTTATTTTCAAAGGCAGGGGGTGTTACAAGATTTAAGACACGAATGTTAATTACATTGGTCCCTCTTAGTCAATTTAATTAGACTAAATCAGGTACTTACCACGTGTGTAATGAAATCCTACGTCACTGTAGCAAATGGACTAGACAAATAAACAAAAAATCAAAGAGTGATGATTAGCGAAAATCCTGACAATAGCTTAGTTGATGGCTTGTAAGTCTTCGAATAGTCTCAAATCTGGGAATTTATTCTAAATAATCTCTAAATGCATTAAATCATAATGATTAAAACCGTTATATCCTCCTAAAAGTTTTTGAAATCGCCAATCAAATGACAAACATAGAAAATGTTTTTTAGAAAGACTTATGTAATACTGCTTTTCAGAGAAATTCAAATAGGAATCTTTTCTGGAATACATCTATTTGCAACACGATGAATAAAAAAAGAAATGATCCTAAACACTTGTAAATCAACGCCAACGCACGTGACTAAAAGAAGTTATTTTTTATGAGAAAAGTAGCATAGAAATCAATATTTCCTTCAAACAAGTGAATACTTGTCTGACCTACAAGTACACAAATTTATGCAGTTTATTTGCGTTGATTCTTTTTTCTTTTGTAGATTATTGGTGGGTTAAACCACAAAAATCACTTCGTGTGATATCGAATATCACAAATTATCAATCTTTCAAAATTTGTTTGTCCTCTATGGATAAATCCGCACTTTTATTTTAGAAATTGGATCTTAATATCAATTCTAAACATTACCAGAGAGCTTGGAAAGTTATTGATTGTGTATAATGGTAATTTTTAATACTGATAAAATACATTTCTTTTAAATGGTCTTAAATATTTTGAAAACATTAAATGTGCGTTGCTTTACGATAATATGAAATTAAAAATTCATCGAATAAAGATTTGAAAATTGTAACTCTATATTTCAAATATTTACGAAATTTCTTTTGAAACAATAGCAATCACGTTAATTTATTTTAAAAATTTTTTATGAGAAAAATAATATCAATGTTTTGTGATAAATCTTTACAGCGCCACCTGGTGGTGAATTGACACCATCCAATATGAACTGAATCTTCATTATTACTGATGTTACTTATTGCAATTCATTTGATATCAATTATATGCATTTTATCGGAATGTATTTCGCAAATTATTCTATCTCAACTAAATTATTAGATTAGTTTTCTTATACCAAAAATAAAAACATTAAAAAAAGTAGGAAAATATTTATGCTGAAAATATATTTATCAGTCACTTGTTAATTTGGTTGATTTTAAATGAAATATTAATTTTTAGCATGTGTGATTTCATCAAAGTATTATTTTGTGCAAAATATTGAGAATTGAATACGGCACTGTGTTTATAATTAGCAGCCCAAAAAGAATTTTTGGAGAATGGAATCAAGAAAACGGAAAATTTGTTAAAAGTTTACAAACAGGTACCCTTGTATTTTTGGCTATTTTTTGACGCCAAGATGTGAGTAATGAAATGGCCACTGCTCCTTCACAAAAGCTATACTGAAATAAAATTAAATGTTAATGAAGGTTATCAGAAATTTAATTTTATCGCCAATATTTATAGACAAAACAAAGGGTACCCGTTTCTACGTCGAACCTGAAAGTTTTTAAATGCATGTAATTTAAAAAGAAAATTGACGACAAAATTCTAGAATATATTAATTTTAGAGCTTTAGGTAAAACTAAAGGTGCTACCTTGGAAACTTTGCGATTTTTGTTTGGCTATCGATTTGGTTGGCACAGAAAAATCAATTGCTCTGTTGCAATCAGAATACGATTGGGATTTACCCAGCTTGGCGATCAACCGCAACCACAACTTGGCGAGAATCAAGGAGGCACCTTTAAGCATGGGCTAACCAAATTAACTAGTAATGTCCTTCTTTTCTTGGTTTGGTTTGTTGATCAGTCTAGTCTATTTTTGTGTATGAGAGTTTATTCGACCAAGACAGCTATAATGTGAACTTCGAACCGTTTCAAACATTCATCCCCATTATTGGAATCGAACCCACGAGTTATTAAACAGAAAGCCATTCAACTCCCAATTCAATTTTCTGTTGGTGTATTATGGTGAGATGTGAAATAGAAAGTATGCTTCGCTTAACAGTGATATATATATATATATATATATATATATATATATATATATATATATATATATATTGTTTATAAGCAATTTTCAAAGGCATTCATTGGAAAACGTTCAGCTCGAATAGGCAAGATGTTGTTGCTGTTTTGGTCGTGTTTTATCTATAGATTTGGTACGGTTCTCGCT
>JAPDSC010099811.1:7986-20520 GCA_026290005.1 Latrodectus geometricus | reverse complement strand
CTTTGTTTAGTGGCGAGATGAGTGTGAGGCTCTTTCATGGTGTGGGGTGGCATTTTTCAACCCCTACAGTCTATTATACCTTCTTCGAGCACTTACCTTGAAAAGTGGTGATGCCGAAATTAAATAGTAAAGCGATCGCCTGAGAGACCTTCAGATGAAGGAATCGGAAAAATAGGAAATATTAAAATATTTTGAAAGCTAGTATAAATTTCCATTTACTTTATTTAAGTAGATAAGGTATCCTCCTTCGTACATTTTCTTATACGATTTTCTTCAATATATTTTTTAGAAATAAAAAAAATATGATTTTTTTCTAAAAGTTAACATTATTAAAATCAATCCTAATCCAGTTTCCTAATCATATATAAAATTTATTATCATTATTATTATAGTGTTTAATGTTGATAATTATCGGTCAGTAGAGATCGTAGAAATATTGATAATTATCGGTAGTCTGTAGAGATCGTCACTTAAGTTGGTATTCTTCTTTTAGGCTTTCCACACTAACGAGGCAACATTAGACCCTTTGAATATCTAACGTCCATACGCACTCTCGATACGACAGTCTTCAGTAATACAAGGTATCGAATTCTATATCTTCCCGACATTTCAAATTTTATATGCAAATCAATCCTTAAATTTATTTTCTCTTGTAAGAAAAGGCACACTTCTAAATACACATATTTAATGCATATTTTTCTATTTCCCTTTTCGACAAATATTATGAATATTACCATAAAAAAAACCCATCTAATTTCTTAATTTTAAGCAGAACAGGTTACTGAGCGGCTTGAGTTTATAGTAGGTGGGTTCAATTCCTGTATCGGGTACGTATTTTTATCCTATTACTTGGAGTCCTATGTTAAGCTTTTGTCCCAGTCGAAGTGACCTATGAGAGAAAAAGGGATCTTGGAGTGGCACTCGATCTCTTAGATTTTAGTATTTGAATTAGTAATTAAATAAAATAAAACGAAGGCCAAAAAAGTAAAAGTCTCCTTTGTGCAACCTTCGCTTATTGAAATTTAAAGTTTCAAATTTGATGAAAATGGAAATATCAGAACTATTATTTCAATTTTAAACAAATGATAAGATTAGAAACATGCCACTTAAACACCTACTAAAAAGCATAGTGAATGTAATGTATTAATTTCCTGATGGACTTGAAAGAGCGAATGTAGAGCTATTCATACTTCAACAAAAGAACCATGATATATTTGAATAGTAAAATAATGCAATGACAAAGGCTCCAAAACTTGGTGAGATGTCATTTTCATTTCAACATGAGAATGCCACCAAGCACACGATGAATCAAACACGATTGTTGTTATCACGTAAGGACATCGGTACCTAAAGATACCATCTTAATGAACAATCAGGAATATTATGGAAAATTATCCAATCAATTTCATATGTCTCAATAATAAAAAAATCAAATTTCATTGGAGGGAAAGTAGAGTATGTTCCTCGAAGATTAGAAACAAACACTTAATAATACAATACAACCAACATTTCCTAAGTAAAGAGCAAACTATATTAAGTCTTATAAATGGAAGATGCATATCAATTATTATATAATAGCAATAAGCATAAATTACATGTTGCCACAAAAATTGCCCCATTAACTTTTAATAGAAAATTATTCTCTTTTTTTCATAATATTCTTCATCGTTTTTTTCCGTAACTTTATTAGTAAAAGGCGTAATTAAACAAAATTTTCATTACATTTTAGTCCATTAATTTTAATTTTGATTATCAAATTTAGTAAACTTTTTCTTCGATATAAATTTTTTATTCTCTTCCCTTTTTTCATTTTAATAGTTATTTTTATTTTTACTAATGTAAACATTTGGAAAATCTCAAGAATTTTTATTTTTGACACTGTAAATTTTTTACCTCTGTAAGGATTTGGATGTTTAAAAATTTTTATTTTTTCCCCAATAATGATTTAGAGGCTCAAGAGTTTTTACTTCTAGTTTGTGTGTAATGATTTGAGAGCTCAAGAATTTTCATTCTTACGACTGTAAGAGTTTGTGAGAGCTCAGAAATTTTTACCATTATAATAATTTGAGGCTTAAGAATTTTTAATTTCAAAAATTATTATAAGGATTTGAGGGTTCAAGAATTTTATTTTTATCAGAATAATGATTTAGGAGCTCATGAAATTTTGATTTTTCTTTCGAATCCTCAGAGCTAAAGTATTTTTATTTTTACTATTGAAAGGACTTAGAAATCTAGTTTTGTCTCTGGTCTGAAGATTGTCTCTGGATTCCGAAACACCACTCATTCCAACAATTATTCCAACAACATCCAGACAATTATTCAACCGATGCGCTTTAGTTATTGGACACAACTATTCATCTAGGCCGGGATGGGGCAGAATATCATCCAAACATTTCACGCTCTGCTTATAATGTTTTTTCTAAGAATCTACTTTCAACAGAAGCACTTGCTCTCTTCCCTGTATCTAGCAAGAAATACAAACGTTAACTCGAAGCGTCGATCTGTTCAACCAGAGCGACAAGACCGCACATCCAGGGTGGCAAATATCGTCCAAACATAACCTCGCCACTTCACTACAACACCTCCGACTATCAAAAAGAGCGAAAAGAAAAAAAAAGCATCAAGAGGACTTTGAATGAAAAGGGGGTCTTTAATACCTGTTTGTTACCATCCATCTCCGAAGAAGAGTGGGAAAAAAATACCACTTGAAGATATCACCGGCACTCTTTGTCTGCGTGCCACTCCAGGCACACAATGGCGGAGCCGTGGCATCTATTGTCGAGGGACACTCGATATGCAAATAAGGCGTTCACGTGGAAGGAACCTTCTAAACTTCTCTTTTTTGCCTTGGACAACCCCTCCGTCCTATTCCCTTTAACTGCAACTGTGCTCGCTCCTTCATTAATCACTGCGAAGGAGAATTGAAAAATTTCGGAAGGAGGGTCGGAAAAAGGATGCCCCTTGACTCTTAAAAACGTAGAAATGCCTTTGGGGCTTTCCTATCCGAAGGCCACATTTTGTATTTTTTTTAGATCGTTAAAATAATTAAAGGTAAATTGAATCAATGAAGAAACCTTGAATCTATTGTAGAGAGATGCAAAGATCCTAAAATTCGAATCATCACAGGAAAAGTTATTTAAGTTATCAGTTAGGTTGATAACCCAAATATTTTAATGAATGTGTACATTTTTCTAAACTTTTTAGAAAGAAATTTTCACAATTTTCTTTCTAAATTAGTTTATTCTTTGTGGTATGCAAGTATTGGATGGCTAATTAATACGAATGAATACCTCATGTGAGTGTATTCTTATCTCGCTGCTTTTCTCTATATAATTCTGAATTAATCATCATTGTCTTTTTAAAACTAATTCTGCTTAACTTAATGATTTTTAAAGGATGTCTTCATATTTGGTTACAGGCATTTATGATTGGTGTAACTGATCTTTGGTATAGTTGACCTTATGATACATTGCGTTATGTTGCAGACAGATAACGGGATAGTAAAAATTTAAATGTATTATCAACGATTTTGTTGAAAATTATTACAAATTACGAAACAAACATCTATATTTAGATCTTCGATCGATCGAAATAAGAAAAATTAAAATTAATGTCAGCTAGATTAAGATTTGATGGTAAAAATTTCAAATTACGAAGCAGACATCAATATTTAGATCTTCGATCGACCGAAGTAGGAAAGCCTAGAATTAATTTCAGTTACATGACTATTTTTACTTTTCGTATTTATCACACCTGTTGCATATAATATTTATCCCAAAAATGGTGGTTTACAGTTAATTCAAATTTACTAAAAAAAAGTTGATGAGTAAGCAAATGCTGTTACAAGAATGCTGACAAATACTTCAATAGAATGTAAGCAAGTATTGAAATATTTGTATGCTTTTTCTACTTACATAATCAAAATATTAAACTTCATTAACATTATATTAGGTTAGAGAAAAATAAATTATTTTATATGAACATCATGACTTTATTTACATGTTTTTGATTAGCTTTGTACAAATCATTTTAAATTGTTTTTTGGCTGATCTTTAGCTTCTAAGTAACTAACATGCTGTTCGAGTTCGGACATTTTTGCGATTTTATCGATATTTTCAACAATGGGCCTCCTGTGCGAAGTGCATCTTTAACAACAAATATACTTGAATGAAATCGATGAAACTAAAATTTCTCAAGATTGGCTGTTACAGTATAGGGACCATAAACGCCATTCCAGATTTTCAACTGCCTGGCTTGTATTTTCTACTTTATCAAAGAGAAACTGTGAATGTACTGCATTTTCTCTCAGTTGACTTCCATTTTTAACACTATGTACCATATAACTGAATAGACCAAATGAAAAACAGCAAAATATTTTTTAGTTGGAAATGTTCTTTCCAACGAGCATAAATCTGAAATTGTATGATCAATACTTAAAGTGATATTGAACGAATTCATCGACTGGAAAACTGATGGATTTGTTTTTTCCCAAACTAATACTTTATTGAATTAAGGAAATATATTTATGAAAGCACTTTGGACTGCTAAAAATATTTATAGTAAATTTGTTGTCCTTTTAATTGTAACAAATTTGTAATTAAATTAAAAATTATGCTTATTGGTGTACACGTTTTTCATTACAATCAACTCACATTTGTGGCAAGAGTGTTAAAATAATTATAAATGTATTGAAGATGTATGTTTTAAATTTCTATGTGTGTTCAAAGGTTGTGTGTGGGGAATGGTGTATAGAATGTATTGTGAAATAAGAATCCTAAATAATGATTAATATTAAATTTTAAGAATGAATTATTAACAATCAGTTTCAACTTAACACTCTCACTGCGTTTTTTTTTTTTTTTTTTTTTTTTTTTTTTTCCCCAAATCAAAATTTGTTTAAAAGTTACGTATTTTTTATTACATATTTCAAATCTCTCTATATTTTATCGTTAAAATATAGAAACAATTTTTGTAAAAGAATTTTTTTTAAATATAGAATTAGATTATGAAAAAAGGTTGTCAAGTATTGAAATAAAGTATAATGATATAAACTCAAAATTTTGAAAACCAATCTTGGTTTAATTATGATGTATTTCATAACATACAAAGATAAAACGAATAAACAAATGAAAATATGCAAAATACTTACAATACGTTTATTAGAAGTGAAGTTTTATGTGTTAAATTTGAACACTGCGGTACAAGTATCTTCAGTATGTTTGAAATCTGAACTACTATCACAGTGTCGGTAATATCGTCAGAAATATAGGTTATATCATTCGCAAACGCTTCCTGCCACTCATCTTTGAACTCTGAAAAGCACTAGAAAATGCTCTAAAATTTCGCAGAAATGCGGATTACTAACATTATCTGTCAACCCAAAACTATGTAAACAATTAAATATCACAGAAAAGCCAAAATGAAACTATGAACGAGAGAAAGAGTGGGTTATATAGCGAGAAAAGGTTACAGAAAAATAAAAATAGAAATTTTCATATCTTTTCCTTACTTAAGTTATTCTAATTTTGTTGAAAAATATGGTGGAAACGTAAAGTACTTTAATAAAATTTTGATAAATTTCGAGGTGATTTTTCAGATTTATACAAAAAATATAAAAAAACATACATTTCTTTTTATTTCTCCTGTACTGGTTATACTTTTGTCAAAAAACGTTTAAAATTTTCTTTTATTATTTCATTATATTCATTTTTTGCTAATCATATTTCGGGGACTTCCTGAATTCGATGATTATTTTGACCCAAGATCTATCATTTTAAGACAGATTAGAATCATTAAAAACAACACCAAAATGGGAATTGAGACCATGAACTGTTAAACTGAAGGCCACAGAGTGAATTATTCTATTGTAAACTCAATATAGTATTGTAGCCTAGAATTACAACAATTTTATATTTTCCTATAAAGTTAATTACGAATTTTTACAAAAAAATAAAAATAATAAATAAATAAATAAATAAAATAAAAAATAAATAAATTTCCTTAAAATTTAGAATTTTATTAAGCTTGGTTTACAATGAATGTTTATAAATTAAATTCCCTATTTTTCATTTGTAATCAACTAAAATATACAGATTAATTAAAAATAAATTAAAAGATAGTTAAGATTTTTTAACGAGAAAAAATACTAAGGAATTATTAACGAGAAACGTATGCGCATAATTTCGTTTGAATGTTATCCTGATTTTCGGAAAATATTTAATTCAAATTTCCACCAGCAGAGCCGAAAATAACGCTTCAATATGCACAATTTATACACATGATATATTGAGCTTAAGTCAAAATTTTTTTCTCTTAGGATAAGTAAAATATTTAAGTGATATTTTTTCGCAATAATAAAACTCAGTGCATTGTCTCTAGATTAATTATGATTTTTTTTATAATCTAAATGATTTGCATCATATTTAAGGAATTCGGCAGATAAAATGATTCTAAAGAAATCCTCTCATTGTTGCGAAATTGCGACGAAGGATTTTATATTTTGAAATTGTATACACTCATGTTGTTTCATTAATTGTGATAGGTTCTTCAAGAAGTCCTGAATTCAATCCCAACGACTATTGAACAACTATATGGATGCTCCACGCGTATCCACTTTCTGCAAATACATTTGTCAAGGTATGTACTTAGGGCTTTTCTAAGTTTCCCCATAATGTATGCGAAATACCTACAACTCTTATTGCATCACACCTGAACAAAATCTTTGCAAAGAATCTCTTTAAAAATAGAGTAATTACCAGATAATTCTGATATTCAGATCTGCCTAATAAACAGAATTACATTCCTATGAAATTAAATTTGAATTGTTATTTATAGACAAAAACGCTATTTTATTGCAAGCATGAAATTAATCCTATTGTGGTATTTATAGTGGAATATTATATGGATTTTTTCATTCTATTTTTAAGGTCGGGAATTTTAAACCACTGCCTGATAACTAATTTGACATCTGGTCTATCACTCTTATCTTTTCACAACATCTTACTAATAGAAGGTTTTATCCTAAAGAAATTCTTATTATTATGGGATTTCTCTCATTACCACACTCCTTGGTAAGGTCACATATCAAACCAAAAGGATTATCGAACTAAGGGTGTTTGTTTGTCGTTCGGTGGTCTTTTTCTTTAATAACTTGACTGGATACCAGCGATTTAATGTTGGCTCTGATTCCCTACAAAACAAAATCTTCCGAGGTCGGAATCGAACCCATGAATAATTAAACCCAAGCCAGAATGCTACCAGTTAATCTACCTATCTAATCATGGACGATCGTATATTCTATATCACTGCATACTAATATGGGAACAAACTCATAGTACTGGTAACTGAAAAATATTTTCTTGGGGCTTTTAAAAATTTATTTCCTTAATGAGAAAGAAATTGTTAGTATAAAACTTACTCATTTACGATTACAGTGGCAGTCAATTAAAAATGGTTATTATTCTCATCTTTCATTTAAACAATTTGAGGATTGACTCCAGCTTCGGATATGAATGTTTGTAATGGTTTTGGAATTAATTTAAATTGGTCCATCCCTTCAATTTTTGTATGCTAAATGAATAACAATGATTATGTAGTAGTTGAACTATCTATTAAATGGTTAGTGTTTTGATTTTCAATTAAACAGTGTGGGGATTTGGTTACAACTTGAGATGTGGATATTTGTAATAGTTTTGTAATGGTAATAATTTACATCCAAGTAGTTACTATTCATTAAACATAGGGCATCGCGATATGGGGGACTGAAAATTATACAATGTATGTATAGGTGTCGACTTTACGGTTTGGAAATTTTAAACAGCATTCAGAGGACAAGGAGGGGACTGTATTGATCTATGTATCCTACTTCCATACCAGCAATGAATATTCAATAGAATATGGACCCAAACAATATGACAGATTGAGAATTTAAAGATTAAGTCAAAATTGTAAGGTAAGTGTTGTACAGGTCAATTTATTTTTAAGTTACCATGCCTTACCATTAAATTAGTGGGCTCTATCAGTTAGATAGAAACAGTTAGTTTGGTGGTAGTCTTCGTCATTTTGAAGCAGGGACCAAACAGTACTGAAAATTTGAACTGCCACCCCCAGAGATATCATTTCGTTTGGAGGACTTTGCAACCACGACCAATTGAACGTTCCTAGTCTTCATAAGTGAACAAAATGATCTTCAGTTCAGTGGAGATTTAAATCCATTATCTCAAGATAATGACAACAACGCCCTAACCAACCACGCTATCATGGCTCTTGATTGGGGGAAGTTGAATCAGAAGGGAACACAATGTATATTATTATGCACATAATATCGCAATATTGAATAAATTCCTAATGATTTACTTTGGTGTGAACCAAATAGAAAAGAACTGAGTTTTACAGCACCATATCATTAACATCGTCTTGAATCAGCTTCATTTGCTGAGCTGATTGAGAAAGCGTAGTGGGGAGTCGAGTAAATCACGTAATTTATCCGACATTCAAACTGTAAGAATTAAATTTGTCACCATTTAAATTAATAATTGGTCACTGTTACAGATTTTTTGATCGTGACCTCTAACTTTTGAGTCTGCTAATCTTTACAAGAGATGGAACATAGTCAGTTGCATTACAATAACTCTGTTTGCATGTCTTTCTTTGCTACATTTTTATAAATGCGAGATGTGAAAGCCGTATGATTTTCTGATTTGCAAAAAAGAATAATTAATTTTGTAACATTGATTTTACTATTTCGGATTATCTAATCATGACCTGTAATTTTTTTGCATACATTCATTTCGTAAAGATAGAAACTATTTTCAAGGCACTCCATCTTTATAACAGCATTCACATATATCTTTCCTTGTCAAGGATAAAAAGTGAAATTTTGTGAAAGAAAGTATTCACGCTATTGTTTGCAGTGTTTGGAGTGTACGTAATTTCTAAACTGTGCCCACGAGTTGTCCTAGTTAAAATATTCTATGAATGAAATTGCTTGAAATAAACACTTTGATAATTCTGGAAACTACGTGTAATAAATGTAAGAAACTAACCAGACCATTGAAGATTAGTAACTAATGAATAAAAGTCCCATCTTGTGAAACAACAAAATGATGAAGCCTATTAAGTATCATAGGAATTATGTCCAGGAATCATTATCAGGTGGTTATAATTATATATACACTATCTACCATATTTAATGTTTATTAGTTTATAATATAATATTTAGATTTGTAGCATTAATTGTTCAAATAGATTCCAAAGATTGTATGTCCCTTGTTAACATCCTTCATCATGTGTCAGCCATGTCGATTTCCCAAAAGGTATAGGCAAACACATCGCATATTATTGTTTGCTTAAAATGCCCGGATATTAAGGTTTTAACATTTTAGCATTACAAGGAGTGGAAGTGATGGCACCTTTATATAGCATTATGCAGAATTTAATGGGCATGCCATCGTGGTTCCAAAAGTGAGTCCTTGTGATTGAGAAGCAGGACAAAACAAAAGAAACCGGGCTTGGCTTGCAACCGGGGTATTATTTTACATAGCAATCACAATATGTCTTACATGCCCAGCCACCATCAGTGAACTCGAGTTAATCGATAGCAGCTGGGAGACATTGTATTGATCGGGGGTGACCAGCGAGCGGCCTCTGGTAGATGGGAAATGGTCACGGCTCTCGGCGGGCGCCCTGCACTACTGTGTAGGATGTCCGTTCCGCTGGAATTTGAAGGGGCTTAACCTGATAACCTTTAAGTATAGACCAGAGCCCCTCCTTCTTGTTGTTGTGTGTGTGTTGTGTAGGGATTCCTCCTCACTACCTTCCGATAAGAAAAACAAGGTTCTAACCAACCAAGCCACCATGGCCTCATATATCGGATATTGAAGCTAATTTTGCTCTTTCAGCCACCAGTGCTCCATACAAATGTCCAAACTGGTACAGTTTAACTCTGGGTCATGTGCAGGGAAGTATGATGGGGCTATAACATACGTCCAAAGGGGGGAAAAAAGTCAGTGTTTATTGATTGATCTGAGTGTTCAAGAAATAAGGTTCAATCTGTCTTCCTGTAAATGGATTAACGCAGAAAATTAAAATATTTATAAATATATCCAAGGTTACCAAATATTGCCGCATGTGTTATAGTGACAATTCGTGTATCAAATATGATGCAATTAAAAGAAGCAAATTTTAAATTCTTTTTTTGATGCGACAGAAATATTATTCTCAACATGTTACAAAACGTTTTAAAATTCAAATATCTTAAATTTCTAATCAATCTTTTCCAAATTTGAAATGAAAAATTAAGTTTATGATAATTACACACTAGAAAATTCAAACGTTTTTCTAGTACAAACACAAATTTCAAAAATCCAGAAGAAAAGAAATCTAGAGAAATCATTTCATTTTATACCAAAAATTCCCTATTATTTTACAAAAATATTCTATCATAATAGTCTTTTGCATAATGATAAAATAAATTAGTAAAATAAATAATATTATTAATATCTCTTAGCATGGCAATTAAAATTTCAATTTAAAACATTAAGAATTAAAAACTTATAACCGTAATTTATTTTTTTACTCTCATCAACTTTCTTTTTTATATCCTTGATTTATTTTATTACTACACATATTTAAGAACAAGGTGAATTATTTACAGTGAACAACACCTTAAAATAATGAATGCTGAAGAAAAGTCGATCCAACAGGTAAAAGTAAATCGTCAGTATAATCTTTCACACTATAAAAAATAAATTTCATACAATCTAATACTTAATCCTCATTATATTTTCTGTTTACTTATATCTTCATTGTTTACAAATTACCAAATATCAGAAGATGACATACATTTTAAAGATTCTTGCATGACTTGAATTCTCATTAACAAAGTAGTATACTTAAATGAAAAAACTATTCATTTGATTTGACACCTATTCTCAAATATTTGGGAGATTTTGAAATTTATACAGAAATATCATTGCAGTACTATTCAAAACTAAGGATATTTCAAATCCAGAATGATTCCATTGTGTTTCACAACTGAATGGCTTTTATTAAAATTTTCTGATCATTTTACATTATAACTTTTATTATTCATTTCTAAATAAAGTGTGTTAGTATTTTTAAATGGTGCACATTTTTATGATTTACATTTAATTTCTTATCTTCGCTTGTTTCGCTAGTGAAAAGCAACGCTGTACAGTTGTAAATCCTTAATAAGATTAAATGGTTTCCATAACTTTCAATGAATTCATAAATATGGTGGTAATATTTTAGTTATAAATATGAAGAGAGAGGGGTTTTAACAGAACATTTTGCTGGAAAATTTATATTGTTATCTCTCAATAAAATAAATTTTTTTGACAACAATTATATAACGAAAATTCTACTAATAAGTATTGTGAATAACATGGGAATTCTTAATATTTCAACGTTATTCCCGTTAGCTTATTAAAAATGACTATCTTCCTGCATAGAATATTTCTATAAAATTTATATATAAATTTTTTTTATTATTATTATTAGCATTTTTTAAGGCTGTTTAACTATTCTGCGGCTTAAAATGTGCCGATTTTGGAACTAACCAAATAAATCTTTCAAGATATTGTAAAATAATATCTTTCTTGTGGGGATGATGCAATTAAGATGTTCGTTTCCGTTATCAAAATGTAGTGAGTTCGTATCCCAACCACAGATCCATCGTGTTCTCTAATAATGGCAATAGAATGTAAAATATGTCGTAGTCGCAACTTTCTTCAATTGAAATAATACTTATGGAGATGGCAGACCAAGTTTGGGAGTCTTAATCATTTCTTCTAAAATACCAAGACCCACAGTTACTCCACTAGACAAAGTGTCAATATTTTCGTCCCTTGAAAGGCTAAAAAGGTGTAAAAATGAACCTAGTAGCTGGGCACAAATTAACATTTTGAAATATGAAAACTGGAAATCATGTATTGCAAGTGAAATAACTTCTCTGTATAATTTAAATTCTCTGTATAATCTGTGTTCTTCAAGTATAATTGCTGTAACAATGCTAAAATTAGATCGTTTCTAAATTGATAATAATCACTAAATTGATAGTGATAACTTTACATCTTTGCTAAATTGATAATGATAGCTGGAAGCGAGAGACGTGGTCTTTATTCAACAAGTTAAAAGTAAAATTATAACTAACTTTAAATCAGAAATTTGGCTGAAACAATAATATTTTAAATAATTATAGTAATATCCTATATTTTAAGAAACACATTTTGTTATATTCTATGCTATGAAAAATAAGAATGAAATAATTTAATTGTAGAGTAAAATATACTTTATATTATGTAGAGTTACACTTTATATTTGTAAAAGTGTAACTCTACATAATATGAAAAGTAATCTCTATTAAAAAGTTGTCAAAATCAACGCCAAAAAATGTGGACAATTTTTGGAAGAAGTAAATCTACAACTTTATAAATAACGTGAATAATTTTATTACGGCTCAAATAAAATATGTATATATATATATATATATTTATATATATATATATATATATA
>JAPDSC010099810.1:0-17681 GCA_026290005.1 Latrodectus geometricus | reverse complement strand
TAATCTGCAACTTGAAAGTTATATCATTAGATGTACAGTTTGGTAGAAGGAAGAAAATAAATGGTTGGACAATATATATAAAAGTTCCCATAGAAGTACATGAAGGGTTGAGAGTCGGTGTACAACAGTGAGTTGCACGGAAAATTGGTCAAACATTGAGTATACCTATGAGCACGGAACATAAATTTCTACGAAATATCTTCCATTCCTACGCATACAAAATTAATTATGTGCTGGTGTTACTTTTCTGACCTTCCAGCAAGAGAGAATTTAATTTTAGGATTCCATAGTTGAATAGAAAATTATGCAAAGAAGAACGTAGAACATTTTTTTGGACAGATGAACTCATTTCATCTTAAAAGATATGTCAATATATGAAATTTCTAAATATGGGGTAAAATTCGTTTGCAAACCAACCATCATCATCACTGTGTAAAAATCAAAATTTAAGAGATAATTTATCATAGTAGGATCACATTTCTTCAATGATTTATGTGATTTGGTCTGGTTACTTCTGAAACTGGTAAATGGTGTGTTTTGCACAGCCTGGTCACTCTATTTTTTTAGTGACATGAAAGCACAGATGGAATTATTTTTGTGTAAAGACTGTCTGAACAACAAAAACACAGTGAAGCAAATACCGAAGAGTCTTTTCAGAAATGTTAGATTCATAAGCAGCCCTTTGTGTGGTGACACAATGATCATCATCATGTGACTTCAGACTGTGAGGATATGTAAAAAATGATGTGTCCAGTTCTCTGATTGTAAACTCAGCTTAAAAGAAGGCTTATATAGCTTATTACATTTGAATATCTCCCTAGGGACACTTCGATCAGGTATGAAATATGTTGCTTTCTGAATTTAACTTGTGGCAGCATACCGTGAACAGTATATTAAATTGTCTTGCACATGCCTTTCAACATTTACTAATCAATATCATTAATTTCTTTTCAAGGAGACTTTGGGCCACAACAGTCAAAAAGTAATATTTTTCATCCATTGTGATATGACAAGGGTGGATAGGCTTAGTTAACTTTTAGTATTACTACTGTACAGCCAAATTAAGGTGCTTAAAAAAACATTTTTTGGGTAAATTTGGAACTATTCTTATCCCTTATTCTTTCACTCATCTTCAATAATATTCCATTCAATCAAATTTTATACTGATCAGTATTCTTAATTTTATTATGAAACATTTTCATCATGAACAATCTTTAAATACAATCATAAAATATTTTTTTAGATTTGAATAACCAACTGAATAATTTTCATAAAATCAATGGAATACGAAGTATATTTGAAATAAGAATGAATTCTTCCATGAATAGTATAAAATAAAATTATGAAAATAATATATTAGGAATAATGTTAAATAAGACTTCTCACAATTTGTAAATCAATAAGTGCTATGATTTAAGTTTTTAGTTTTAGCTCAAATTAATTTTTTTAGTTAGTTGCAGTTAAATTAAACAAATAAATTTCTTCATATTACAATTTAAATACGCAAATTTTTCCGAATATGAATGAAAGACATATTTTGTATTAAGTTTTATACATAAATGAATAACAGTGATTTTTTTTTCTTTCTCTAAAATATAAACTAAGAAAAATCTTTTAATGGCTGTAAAATTTGAAAACATTTATAAATTGTTTTTATTGAATGGTTTTCCACTAAAAGTAAAAGGCGTATATTAAAAAGATTTAAACACATTCATTGCACAATATACTTGCAATTTTTGAATATATTAATAAAAACAGTAAAATAAAAAAGACATTTTCTGCTTGAGATTTCTTTTTAAATGTTAAATACTATTTAAACAAAATTAAAATATTTTCTACTAAAATAACTATATATTGAATAAAGATACATTCTTTACAATTATTCTTACTTTCTTTATTTATGTATGTTATATATGTATCGCTTTAGGTTATGGATGTGTGCTTTGGTTCTTTAAATATGCTAATATAAGCCAAATTTCGCCTTAAGATACATATGTGTAATACGAATTTGCATTCATCTTTTCCTTTATATTTTCCAAACATCAATAAATATATTCATTTTTCTCCAAAGTTTATTCCATACTTAAAAGGAACAGAAAATACACCCTAAAGATATTTTTGTAGAATATCGAGAAATCTATGGTTTATAACATTTTCCCTCAAAATATAATTTAGACTCCGATGCATAAAAAGTATGCATTTCGAAATAAAGCGATCAATTTATGTATCTGCATATGAAAACTTTTTCTTTCCCAAATCAATTAAATTGAAAGAAAGTATTTCTATATTTAAATAAAGTGCAATAACTGATCTTTATTTTAGAATATATAATGAAGCCGTATCTTATCATCTTAGCTCATTTCCTGCTTAAAATATATTTTGATTCATATTTCTTTTCGAAAATTTAAGAAACTGATAATGTATTCAGTTTTATCCGTCTTTTTAAACATTTTAGCAAAGTAAATTGAAACCTGCTATGAAATATTACTTTCTTTCTTAACTGTGTTCTAATAATAAAAAATTGAAAATTCTAAAATATTTCTAATTTTACTCTTTTATATATATATTGATCTTGTTTATTTTGGTATGAAGTATTTATTTTTGTAAAAAATTGTGCCTTGCTTCTGATTTTATTGCAGCAATTTTTTAATGTTTTTTAACTTATTAAGTGCAAGTTAAATTACCCAATTTTTTTGTGTTTTATCCTCATGAGTATGTTTTATCCTCATCAGTTTAATAAGCTAGAAGTAGTGTGGCGTCTCTCTAAATTAAAATGATATAAAATATAAACGCAAGGAAGTGATTACATTGAGCTAGCTATTATACCTTTATTTTTGTAATTAATCTCTGTTTAGAATTATTTTGTTTTGAATAGTGGGAAAATTAACAATAGTTTTTATTATGAAGAACTTAATAAAATCCTTAGGATAAACACATCACTTATCCGATAAAATATTTAATGCAATGAAGAATAATTGAACTTGTATAAAAATGATAGTATTAAATAGTTTTTTATTTAATTTTTTTAAAATTTAAATATTGTGATTTTATTATAGATTTATTTAAATAGTATTGTTAGTTTTGATGAAATATTAGTTAGATATTTGAACACATAATTTTAGTTATTAATTTTATTTAAATGAAAAGAATTTTAAGAAGGATAATATTTATAATTGAAAGAATAGTTATTTTCTTTGAAAACAAAAGTCCACATTTTTTTTGCTTTTTTGTAATCGAATATTAAGATTAATTAATAATTTGTGTATTAAGCTAAAAAGTAATCGTACCAATTTCACAATTTTATGTTATGTTCTATAACGCTATATATTGTGAAATTAAACTTATTCAGCTTATGTCCAAAATTCTTAACACTAATTGGCAATCATGTAGTTTTTGTGATTCTTGTTTTACTATATTCTACACAAAATACATTATTGGTACAAATGTAATTCATGACATTAATTTTTGCTTTCAATTTATTAACATTTCAATTATTAAATGTATGCGATGAAATCATAATCTAAATCGGAATTTGCATGTGGGATGAGAAACATATTTTTCTTAGCTTATTTTTACATAATTCAAAAACTAAATAGTCACCTTTAAGTCGTTAACTCTCCAATAATTATGAATATGTTTCCAATAAGCTTTTAAGGAATGTATTTATTATGAGAAAAAGTATCCTAATGAAAGTAAAAGGGAAAGTCAAATTTGGGCATATACCATCTTAAATAACATTGCTAAAATCAAAACAAATCCATACATCATTTGTTTAACAAAAGGAAGACTGCCGATGTTGAAACTTCATTCAGTGTCTTTCTTTATCGGCATCCGTAATCTCTTTCATTTTAAGAGCAGTAATTAACTCAAAGCGCTAATTAGTTACAACAATGTTTATAAGTGTCGCAAGCATTCCTTCGTTCCAGACGATTTCAAATGCACTGTACAAACCAAAACAAAGAGGAAGATTTCAACCCTTTTGTGGAACATTGAGTAATGTGTGAGCTTCCTGCTTTACATCTTGTAAGTTTGTGTATTTGTTCCATTTATTTCAAATTTAAATCTTTATCTTAATTAAATTGTAAGAAAATACTTTTTTTCAGAGTATATACAACAAAAATGAATGAAAGAAGTTCGTTGAATGAATATTTCATTAAATATTCATTAGGAAATCATGAAATTTTGTGATAAAATTAAAATTAACATTGACTTTAATTAAATTGAAACGAATAATTTTTTTAATTATTTTGAATAACAATAATAATAGCTTAAAGACTTTACAGCAAGCTATTTATTCCAAATATTAATGTTCTTCCAAAAATTTAATTTTGAAAAACAATATAAAAAAGAAAACAAGCAACACTTATTATTTGAATTTCGTGATTATGCAATGTTATTTAGTGTTTCTATGACATATTTTTGAATTATACATTATAATATTGATTTTGATAACATGTTTCATGTACGATGTGATCTTTTTTAAAGTGACATTGTTTGCAGCGCCCTGTATCTCGATCAAATTACTGAAATGGCACTAAACTTTGTATTTTGACTTATCAAGACGTGGGGAAAAAGGATTCCGTGAAAAAAATTTTAGTTTCAAATTTCACTGCTAGGTCATTTTGTGATTCTTTACAATGTACAAAATACGAGAAAAGAAAAAAACTAACACTAACAATCGTACAGTTAAACTATTAATCTTTATTTACTACATTAACTTCCCCAGTGAGAAATTAGATAACTTTCAATTCACCGTTCTCAGAAATAAGAATAATAATACGTATTTTTTTTTCTGGTGCGAAATTCCCAAAGAGCTACGGATGTATTACATTGATTCATATAGTACAGCTTCACCAGTAACGTTCGTTCCAGTAATGTGAGAGGCATGGCCACTGGAGCGCGTTTTGATCAGTTGAGATTATTTGTTGGAGCTGTCTATTTGTTTCTATAGCTCTTATTACTGGCGCTGTCGTCACACAACATTTGCATTTTTCTTTAATACCCATGTTTTGTTCTAATTCTCTTTATTGTAAACTACAGTAGCTCCACAAAGTGTCCTAGCGGTGATTTTTAGAACTTTTTTTTTTCTTGGTTATGTTTTGATGAGTTTAAATGCCAAGTTTGGGACCATTTCGGTTATTATATAGCGCTACAGGGTGGTCAAAACACTTTTTTTTACGATTTTTTTAAACTGTCATTTTATAAAAAGATCACACTGTAGTAATCATATAAATATGTATTATAAAATATTTTATAAATATTGAAATAAAATAGAAGAAACAATGATTACATCCACATTCAAGTTGATTTCTTACTACACAAAATATCACATCTCATCCACAATAAGCTATTATTTGAGGCATTATTTAATATATAAAAGAAATTAAGCTCCCAAATAACATGTATTTTTGATTAAATATTCTTAAACATGAATGTTTGTGTGTTATAAGTAGATAGACTATAGGAATACATACATTAGAGATGAAACTGCTTTTAAAAAACATTGCATATTAAATTCGCTTAAAAAATTTAAAACAATTATATTTTTTTAGCTTGAGTAATAAAGTGAACCTTAAGTATAGAAAATGAAGTAAAATATTTAATGAGAAGTAGTCTGAGTGAGTTTATATTATTGTGAACACCTGTGATATTGTTACACCATTAAATTTTTTGAAGATTATCAATATAATCTTCTATTGTATTGTATGATAAAACACTTCTGAAAACACTATATTAATTCCTCAACTAATACAATAATTTTTAAACAGTTATTGACTTTTAACTTTTTGGGATTGTATCTTTTTGCAATATTTAAATGAAAATTCAAATTGAAATTTGAAAATTTTCAAATTAATTTTTGAAGGAAAAATGAAAATTATTGCATTTTATTCTTAAGTTTTTAAATATTTGATAGGTAATATACAATAATAATTAGTAATATATTCAAGAATAAATAACATTTTTCATTTTTAATAATAAGAACTTCCAAACTATTATTCAGTCAGCATTTCACATGATAATAATAATTCTATTATCAATCATATTTTCAAACATGCAAATCAGTCTCTTTCTCCGTACATCATATACATAGAAATATCGATGCTTTTGTTGATATCTTTACATTTTCGTTCTATCTTTGGAGAGGACAGAGAGAGTCTAAAATTAATTTCTTGTCGCCATAAGCTACAATGACAGATATAGAAATCAATTCACTAAGCTGTTAAAACGTTATAGGTGAACTTAACGGCAATGTAAACAAAATTTTATTAAAAATTGGTCGCAAAGACATATATATCATATTACATTGTTTCTCATAAAGAATTTGATTTATGTCAATATCCATGTTAATATATTTTAGTGAGGCTCATGCAAATCTAGTTTATGAAAAACATAAAAAGGTAGTATGGAAAAGTTGAAAGAAAACAGAAATTTATAATTCAGCTTTTAAAATTTTATGATTAGAAAAGAAAAACGTAAGGGCAATAATTTGATCAATATCCGAGATGTTCCTTACAACATCTCGCATTTTAATCGAAAAAAAAATCAGAAATAAAAATTTAACATAGGTTTGGGCGAGAGTAATGTATTTTTTTTTATCCTTTATATTGTTATCAGATGTTATGCACGAGATTATTGTTATCATGAGATTTTTTCACGCACCTCAAATAATTATGTGTGTTTACACTTTTAAAAAATATAAAATATTTTAAATTACCCATGTAAAATTGGTAATGATGAGCAATACAAGTTGTTAAATAATATTTATGATAGCAATTAACAATATATTATTGATTTTTTCTAAAAAAATTGTGTGAGAGAGTGATGGTATAATAAATCTCAAAAGACAGTGTTTAATAAATCACATGAGGAATTTATCGAAATATATTTGAGTCTCTTCTAAGCTAAAACTTCTATGAGCAGGAGCAGTATTTTATTTCACATAAAAATTTTGGCTTAATACATTGAGATGGAGTACATAAAATTACCTTTTTAATATTTCCCCTTTGTTAAAATAAAAATCCTCAAGAGCTTATTTTACAATTTTAAATTACTGAAAAGTAAATTTATTGATTAATTTAGAATTTTATAACTGGTATATTTTTACTAAAATATGGGAGTGAAAAATTTAAAGTATATATTTTCCATTTATTTAGCATAGTTTGCCAAATTTTCTTACTTATTCAAAGCTTTAACTGAATTAAATATAGATGAAAATAAAGAATTCTAAGTACAAAATCTCTGAAGTTTAGTACTTTAAGTCTCTTGAATAATTCATGGTTTATGTTGTTCGCAGTGGTAGGTCATTTCTTCTTGATGGGACTATAAGGAGAAGGTTAACAATGGGCCATAAGAGAAAACTGCACTTTGGGAGGAATAGAGGAAAAAAAACTGACAATATAAGAATAAAAACGATGCACTGATAAATAATTTATGCTCCAAGATTTTACCTAACAAATTTTTTTTAAAATTTCCTTTTGAAATTAAATTTGCATTTTCTTTGTTGCTATCTTTGGAAAAGCAAAGATAGCAACAATTTTTAATATAGTATATTAGGAGACAATTTATTCACTAATTTCAACAGTTTGTTTAATAATTATGTAAGCATGTTTTACTAATTAAAGCGTTCGAATAAAAAGTCATTCCTACATGAGACACACATAGTTTCATTAGATATTATGAAATTTATAATTTAATTATAGTTTTTTGTTCCTTTTAGTTATTGAAATTTTGGTTTGTTATAAGTGAGTAAATTTTTAAAACATACAATTGAAATAAAATAAACATGTATTAATATTGAATACAAAATAGTTTCAAAGTGCATCATATTCTTAAAATATATTCGATTTTCATAGCTTATTTCTAACTGATTAGATTTTTCTCACACAAAATAGATTCTCTTGGTGGAGAATTAAGCCAAAACATATCATCTTTCTTAAAAGTATCCTAATACCCCCTTAAAAATTTCCTTAGCTGGGTAACGAAATTAGACGTGTAATCGGAAACTTTAAAAACTTTGTTAGTGGTTTTTCATATTGTATTTATGTATTTGTGACGCAATGAGTAAGTCAAAAGAGCTTATTGCGTTTGATCGTGGCAGTATAGTGGGATACCACTTTTGTGAGTAATTAGTTCATAAGATTGCATACGAATTGATTAATCACAGCAATCAATTTCATACGTAATCTTACGAATTCATTTGGGAAATCAGTTCGTAAGTTTGTTTACATTCTACACAAGCTTAAGTCCTCTTTTAGAGAGGCAATTGTGTAATGGAAATGTCAAGAGAGTGAAACTGAAGAAAAACGAAATGATAGGTCCAAAAATCTTAGCGAACGCAGCCACATAATTCTCAAATGTGTTGTGAAACAAAACCTATATAATTGTTGGTGAAACTTCCATAGGAGTTTCAAAGTTCATTAAGTGTTAGTGTTGTCAGCAGGACTGTTTGTCAAGGTTTCAGCAATTTGAAACTCTGTTCTCATGCAGCTGCTCACAAACATAACATCACAACACGAGATGTCATTTATTTCAGTTCTTACTGACATTGAACTTTGTACATGTTCTATTATTTTGTATATGTACTATTGTTTGAAGAGATAAATATCACTTTATAATCTTGCAGCTACATGGACTTGTGTGGGTTTAGCAGATTCTTGACAAAATTTGTTTTAGTGACTTCACTGTGCCGACCGTTAAATTTTGTGATAGGACTATAATGGTGTGAAGCTGTTCCTCTTAGTTTAACCAGTGTTCGTTAGCTTCTGTGGTTGGAAACATGAACTCTGAGATGTATGTTGACATTGGGGTTAATACGGTCCTTCCAAATCCAAGGCAATATTTTGGGAAATATTCCTTTTTCTCCATTGGTAAAACTGCTCCTTTCATAAATTGAGGATTTCACAAGTGTGGTTTGAAGAAATGTGTGTTCAAAAACTGGATACGCTTTCTCAAAGCTCCGATCTAAATCCTATAGAACTCCTTTAGGACGAATTAGAACAAGGTCTAACACAGATCTTCAGCCAGCCAAGTCGACCATCCTCACTGCAAGCACTTTTTTTCGCTATGAAGGAAGCCTGTAAATCAATTCCTATCAAAACTCTCATAATGATTTTTCAGACGTGTGTCAGTTGTCATCGATGCGAAAGGGGGACCAACATTATATTAATATGTACCTCAGGGCACACAAAGTCCATATCACTGGATTACCGGATGTTTTTTGACCAAAAAGTGTATTGCAGTGATTTTTTTTAAATAGTCCTCAGAAAAATAGCCATATAAATTATATTTTTAACTCAGGATTAATATAATTTCACATACCAAAATAATTCCTTACCTACCTATCATATTCACATGCGTGTACTTTACTTATTTAAATAATATTTTAATTTTTGAATATTAAGTGGGATATAATATAACTTAGAATATTTATGTAAAGATATGTATCAGTGAGAAGATAAATTAGTTGCATATATAATGCAAGAGCTTTTGTTTCATATTCTGCATTCTATGAAACATGATATCTGTAAAAATCAAATTAAATGACTACTAGTTAATTTCATACTTTTTACCATTTAGTTTTTTTAAATGTAATAAAATTATAAAGCAGGTTCTAGTAATTTAGACAGTATCAAGAAAGGGAAATAAAATAACTGCATTACTTGATAAAGGCTACAATTCTGAAAATATTAGATGAAATAATAAATAAAACTTATATCAAATGTAACATTACAAAAGTACAAATTTTGAAGAGAAATGAAAATTTTCAAGCAATACTAGGCAAAGTCTAAGAAGGATACATAAAATTAACTGATATTAGGGAAATTAAAAATTTTAATTTTCCATTTCAAAGAAAAATAATCATGTTTAAATATTCCTGAAATTTGGTTTAATGAAATCCATCATATTGAACATGGAAGATTTCCATGTCCACTATGTTGGATTATATGGAACATGTATTATATATTAGACAGAAGAGATTTGAATGGTTATAATTTCACGAAAAAGACACTGTTATATCTCAAACAAAATCGTAAAAATAAAATTGTTACTTGGAAATGAAACAATAGACAAGTACAAAATCTGTATTTGTGTAAGTTAATGTCACATAATAAGTTTGCAAGATAATCAAAGTTAACAGAGTTTCTCAGATAATCGGATAACAATATCCATATTTTAAATTAATGTTTGTATTCTATCGACAAAACCGTAATGTAGAAATATGTCATTTTGTTCATTGCAGTGTAATTCATTGTAAGCAATAAATACGCTTTAATAATATTATGCAAATACCAGTTTAGAAGTAGAAAAAACACTGAAAATACAACTATTTCTTGAAACAAATCGGTGATTAATTTAATTGTCTGAAGATGGCAGTTTCAGTTATCATGCAATTTTAATAATAAGAATTACATGATCATTGAAGGAAAACTGAAACAGTATTTTAAGGAATGTGTTTTTAGAATTAACAAAGTATCCAATCATAAATTAAAAATAGATCTAAAAAATAATAAACATTTAAAAAAATATGTTTTTCTGTTTCAATTTTTTATTAAAAATACAATCACCAAACAGAAAAGGTAATATTTTTTCATTTGCAATAGGAATTCTCTAGCGAAGTAAAAGAAAATATAGAAATGCAAGTATAGAAAATTCTAAAGCTTTTTTACAAAGGAATTTTTTTTTCAGCTTACAGTAATTCTTAGAAAGTTTTCTTCACAAAAGAAGGACATGCGTCAAGAAAAGATACTTTTCGGTTGCTGATGCAATATTTCAATAAAAACCTAGTAAAACCGATAGAACTTTGATATTTTTCAATAGAAAAACTTAGCAATGCTTAAAAATAAAATATTTTTAGTTCAGAAATCCTACAACAGAAATTTTTGTTAGCTCAAATTTCAAATATTTAAGAAGATCAAATGCTTAAAATTTTATTTAAAAATAGTGAAGAATGGGATATAAATAAGAGCTTTATGCTTTTTCATTATTGTTCTTTCAAACAGTGTATTTTATTTGATTTTTTAAGCATAGTTATTGATAAAGTTCATGTTAGACAATTTTAAATTTTATCAATTTTAAGAATATTTTTAAGTTTGTAAGACAGTCTTCACTTGAATCAGTATTTAATAAAATTTAATTTAAAACCAAATATGCGTGCCGCTTAAAACAAAACAAAAAAAATACGCATTGAATTTTTGAAATAATTGAATTTTTTCATTATCTGTATGCATTAAAATAATTTGAAGACGTTTTAAATCCAAGCGTTTTTAAATGTATAGGGTTTTAAAAAGTGATAACATATTTAACATGTTTTTATTAGGGTATTGAATACACAGAATTAGTTTCAGCAATATTACGTATATATAAATTCATAGCAAATAATTTTCATTTGACAATCAAATGTATTTGAAACTGAAAAATACCTTTTTTGTTACTACTTTATTATTGTTTAGATAAATATTATTTTGTTGTAAACTTTATTTTATGCAAGTGCCTTAGAAATAGAAAACAAATAAAAATTTATAAAATCATAAAAATGTTTATACATTCAAAATGTTAAAAAAAAAATATTATGTGAGCATGTCAATTAAATATAACCTCACCTGTTACTGTTACTATATTATTCAATTTTATGAACTTATATACTTAGAGAAAATTTATGACTGACAATTCGCGGGAAAATTACTAAGTCATTTTTTTCAGTAAACTTAGTGTCAATCATTTTAAGTTAATTAAAAAATATATTATTCATGACCAAACAAAAAATAATGAAAATGATACTGATTGTATAATACAAATATATAAATCCTATACAACAACTTGGCACGTACAGAAACGATATATATATATATATATATGTCATGTTTACTAATGGTGATTGATACAGGTAAAATATGTAAATCGAGGTTACAATTCCATCGACTTGAAATAATACCTCTGGGAGTGGCAAACCACTGCTTGAAACCTGTTTCACAATTACGAAGACCCAACTCACTTTCACGGCCACGATGGCACACCCACCAAATGCACCACTAGTTAAGGGGGCTACACTTCCACCCCTTGTTATACTTAAAGGTGGAATTCCTAAGAGACAGGCATTATATAAAACAATTCTTATGTAATATCTTTTTTGTAATGCAATAACTTTAAGTAAAAAACATTTCATACTTTATAAAGAGAAAAATATATTTTTTTGCTATAGTTTTATAAAATAAGTTCACAATGCAGAAATATTGTAATATATAATTTATTTTTAACCATAAAGTGGTTGTTTCTTTCATTACACAGTTGAGATCATGTATACGTCACTTTATTTTACCTATAATTGGTCTGCGAGTTAAACAAATTATCGTTTTCACCAATAATGTTGAATGCACTATTTTGTCCACAAATTAAAAACAAGTAAGCTTGTCAGTTTGATTAGCTCTTCAGAGAGCAATTGGAAAGAAAATGTTGGCCAATATTTTATTGAGATTGGTTATTTTATATATTATTGGAGATTTGTCTCTCTTGATGCCACTATTAAAAAATAAGTACTAATCATTAAGTAAAGATAAATATCTTTCATGTAGCGTGTACAGCACATTAAATATTAATATTTGATTGTTCATGCAAACAATAAATAAATGATAACAACCTTTTTATGTCAAATACGATTTAAAGTTTTATTATTTTTTTATTTCAGCGGGAAGCTAAAAACATATCTTCTGATTTGTATTACATTTTCCATTCGAGTTCAATTACGATATTTCACTGTGTATTGTATAACAAATTATCCCGTTAAGCTACAGCTATGTCGTTTAAATATGCTTTAAAAATCATCAATTTACTTTCATTTATTTTAAAATCAAGTAATGGAATTTCTCCGATAATCTTTTGAAGAGTCAACGATAAAACAAGTCTACTGAAGATTTTCAGGATGAATAAAATAAAAATAAAATAAGTTACTCATTCTTTTCAGCCACCTTTCTCCTTGGCGACTAGTCTCCTCCAATCAATCAAAGTGTCGCCCCTTTTACGTCGCCAACTAGAACTTTTTGGTCATGTTGAAGAGACTAAATTGAATTGCAGGAAATTTTCTGCAATATAAGCAATCGGTGTCGCATAAAAACGGTAAAAGGAAAAGGAAAATCAAAGAAAAAAAGGAGCACTTAGATTTAATCACAAACTGAACAACTTTTAGACTCTTTAATGTATTCCTTTTATAGTTCTTCAGTTTTTTTCTTTAAAGAAAGTAAAATACTCTCTTTGAAACGTTTGTTGCAGTCTCGTTTTTTAAATGTTTTCACCAGTCAGCTCTTTTAATGCGGAGGCTTTCTGAAAACTTTTTATTAAATACTTGTATGGGATAGATTTAGACTGACATATTACTACACATTATTGTAAATAACATATTAATATTAAGATGAAAGCTTGATATCTTTGGCATCATTTAGTTAAATGTAAAGAATCAAATCATAATTATTAAAATCAATATTTATAAAAATTATCTGATAATTAGATGATTGTTTGTTATAGATGTTGCTGGAAATAAAAAATAAGAAATATAGATAAGACGGCATTTGCTACCAAGAATCAAAAGCCGCCTTAACTTAAAAAGTAACACAAAAGTGTTCCTAGATTTCAAGTATATACAAAAGTGTATTTTTTAAAACATAATAGAGTAAAAAGTAAGCAGTATGGAGAAAAAATATGAAAACCAGTTGCTCTTTAAACACAATCAAAGGCTTACGAAATGTTGAAAGGGTACTTTCAAACATTAAAAATAATTACATAATACATGAAAGAATTAAATATTTTCTTATTACACATGGAAACATTTTAAAATGACAAGTATTAACTGCTTCTTATTTTAATCTCTTATTGGTAATTGTTTGTGATCGACTGGTTAAAAATTCCTTTTCTTCACTTGGAAACATTATTATCAATTTATTGAGCTTGTTACCATAATGTCAATAAAGAATCCCTCTTCAGCTTTTTGCGATAGTTAAATATAAAAAAAACTATTGGACAATATAGAAAGAAAACTTTTGGAACTTTAAATTTCCGTATCTCTTTTGGAACTTAAGTCTTCCTCAGAATTATTTTATATTTTAAAACAATACTTTTCTGTTTGTAGAAAGATTGTTCTTGTTTTCATTTTATTTACTATTGTAGAATTCAATGTATTCTTCAATGTAATTCAGGCTGTCTTTATAATGTAACAAGTAGTTGTTATATCTCAATTTTTGATGGACAAGACTTTATATATATAATGTCTAAAAATAAAGAAAACTTTATTGTGCTCTTATGTACTTTAAAACAAAATATTACAAAGATGTTACATTGTTTACGTAGTTTGAATTCCTGGGCATCATTAAAACTGACACAAAACATCACATAGAAAGAAATCACATAAAAGCAGGTATTCTTCTAGTTATTCAAACAACATATATTAATTTTTGTATTGACTTAATTTATATATCTATATCCTGCTGGAAAGTGTTTTTATTACAAATAAATGTTAAATGTGAATTAATTTTTTTAATTTATTATATATTATACGGGAACATGATCACAATGGAATATAAATACATTCATTCATGCTAGTTACTGAGCGTGCATCGTATTCTATAAATATGTAAATATATGTTTAAGATCATTGACAGTATATTTTCATTGAAGGTGTTTGTAACATTGTATTTCATATCAAAGTTAATATCAATTTAATTGAAATTTAATGTATATTTATTAAAATTTTTTTCTTGAGTAAATTTTAAAAAATATTAAAATCAGAAAAATGTTAATCAATAATACTACTTTTATTTTCAAAAATTAAAATTATATTTACTTATACACATAAATATTTTTATAATATTAGTATTGATTAAAGCTAAAAAAATATGATTTAAAATTACTTTTATAATATGAATGGATTTACTAAATTATTGGTATTATTCTTCTTAAATTCTTACTTTGAGAATTTTACATTTAAATTTAAGCTAATTTGATGTTAAAACACAATTACAATATCAGAAGTAAGCAAAATAATTGCATAAGTTAACAAAATTTAAAAGTATATATAAATTAATAAAATACAGAACGAAGCGTAGCTATCTGTTTAACTTAAACCAATTAAATTGTACTAAAATGAAAAGAGCATAGCATTAGTTCTAATTTGCAGAAAACATTCCAATCATCTTTTATTTAAATTAAATGATTTGCATAACATAAAACCTTGAAAATTTATATGCATTAAAATGTTTTAAATTTAATTTAAAATTGCAAAAAAATAGCAATTCATCAAAAATAAATTTAAAACAATCAAGACATACGAATATTCCTTTTAACTTATTTTTCATAGTTATACTATAAGTTGTTTGGTGAAGGATTAACTTGATCGGGTTCTGGATTTCAAAACAGTATCCTATGTCATCGTAATCTCCATGCCCAAATAACATATTGAGCTCTTGAACAAATTTTAAGAGTTCAAGATTAAACATTTAGTTAATCGAAGACAAACTATCATTTAGAGTTCGTAGTTTTGGAGTTAAGGAGATATAGTAATGAAGCTTTATTTGGAATCCTGAATATTCTCGTCTCTAAGATTACCTTTTTATCATTACAGTTTACGTACTTAATTATTCAGAGAAATAGCTCGACTTTCCATATAAACTGAATATTTGGCTGAAAATGGTCATGCATTATAAAATTAAGAACTTAAAATATATTCTAAGCAAATTCTTCATACCTTAGGCTTAGCAAAATAATTTCCGATATATTTAGAAATTTGGTATTGCATACAAACGGGAATTGCTACTCATATTTTTAATATAAAAAAAAGTAGAAATCTTTTGACCGAAATTGCTTTTATTTTTCACAAAATATTACATGAAAATCAATGCACTTTTGCATGCATTTAAGCCATGTTTTCTCTATTCCTATTGAGATACTTCTAAAACATGAGTTTTGAATACGTAAATTGCTTTTTTTTTCGTTGTCAAAAATCACTGACCGTGTAATTCATTTTTGATATGTTGGAATCTGCAAGTTTGAGTGTCAATTAAAGGTTCATGGAGGATGTCCCATCAAATTTAATGTTTTGGCTGCTCAAAAATTTATTTGTTTGAGAAGACTCTTGGATTGTCATGTTTCATAGAAATATGCCACGTTTTCTAATTTATCCAATGACTTTTATCAAACAAATTAACTTGTGTCACTAAAAACACATTGTTATGCATTCATCTAATATCCCTACTAGCACATGACCTTTAAGGCAGCCATTTAATCGGTGAAATTATTTTGTGAGCAAATCTTGTAATTAACTCCTCTTGAAAAAGAAAATCAGTAAATTTCTGTTTTGTTTTATGTTTACATGCATAGATCAGTGATTCATCCTTAATGTAGATATTATACACTACAACAAATGTACCTTGAATGCATTTCTTTTACAATTCTTTTCACCAATTGACGCAACCCTTCTTTTGAGCATTTCTTCAACTAGATTCCATGTTGCTAGATGAAAACTTATTGAGATAAAATATTTATGTAATATTTTGTTGATGTTTGCAATACTAACGCCCAAATGTGCCTTAATCTTTTAGCATCACTGATTAACCTGCGTTTATCGTTTGAGGCAAAACATTGATATTATCTTGGCTAGAAACTGATTTTGGATAACCTTCAAAGAATTTGTCTCAGTGTGAATGAGAACTACGACCGTATTCGTCACATTATTATTTTTTTTTTACACTAGAGTACAACAATGCTTTATTGCAGTACAAAGAATTAAGTATATAGAAATGATTTTCAATCGATAATTCACAATATTTGCTATGAAAAATAATCCTACAAAAATGTTCACGAATAAATTTCATTTCTTGATCAAGTTAAATTACGTGATTCACTGTAAACAACACTAATACCACTGAAATTGCAAACCATTCAATAAGAATTATAAAAATATTGATTAAAAACATTCACAGTAACTTATTCCTCTTTACAGGTATCAATGCCAGAAATATATATAATATCCTGCTTAAACTGGACAATTGTTTGTTAGATTTAAATTATTTAATATTAATTTATTTATACAAATATATATTAAAGGACTTTCGACTATTATATTAAATGAAAGAATTTTAATTTTGCTTTCTATATTCATTTGGTTTAAAATTCTTCAATAGAGTTTATGATAAAGATGTTCCATGTACTCACTGCACATAACTTTATAGATTAATTTATTTAATGACGTAGTGAAGGTAACGGGATTTAATTATAGTGATTATCGTTCAAAAATCAAAAATGTATGGATTTTAAATTATAATTTAATGAATAGCAGGGAAAAAATCCTATTAAATAGGTTTACATAAAAATGGTGCAAAATTAGATTTTTATTCAGTGATTTAATTTTTAATTTGAATTTACCTTTTTTTTTCTAAGATGAAAACGTCTTGAATTAGAAAAATTTATTTGCATTTCACTTTTTGACTTAACTTTGCATATTTCATGAGACCCCTCTGATTCTTCTACTTCTAAAAAACTCTTAAAGTTTTAATTATGACATTTTACTAATTTATTTTGTTAAGTCCGTCCTTTGTGAATAAAAATTTTTCTATCCGTGAAGAAAAGGGAATTCAGTTTTTCAGCTGTTTTTTATTTAATTAATTCTTTTGCTCACAGCTGTGTTTTTATAATTACTAAAT
>JAPDSC010099806.1:0-11506 GCA_026290005.1 Latrodectus geometricus | reverse complement strand
ATTCATCTTCAGAAAAGTTTCACAAGAAAGTTTTGAGAGAAATACTACTTATATTTCATAAAATAAATAATAGGTGGAGCCACGATACACATCTGATTTATTGCAGTTATAATCAGCATTCAATTACATTCAAGAATGAATCCGGTTCTTGGAAAGATATTACAGTTGCAATTGGCTAACGTTATTTCACTTTTTGTCATGACGATAGCTGTTTCATTCTGAAAATATTTAAATTTGAATATCGTCATGTGTAAGCGCGCGAAAACGTTTAACATGACAATAATAGTCATGAAACAGCAATTAACATGACACAGCAAGTTTTAAATTAAAAGATATAGGGAAAGCAAATAAAACAAATGGCGACAAATGTGTTAATATGAAGTGAAAAACAAAGCATGCGCGATACAAAAGAAAAATGTATAAAATACGCAGTTCGAAAATGATTCATTTCGTCTATTTAATTATTATGAAAACAAATATATTTTGCATTTGAAATATGTTTAATCTCTCGTTTTAAAAGTTATTAGAACATAAAAATCGATAAGTTTTACTAAAATCTTTTCGGAATATCGACATCGTGTTTTCATCTCATTTTATCACAGTTTGTGATGAGATGGATCCAAAAAGATTTGCTTCAATAATAAATGTTTTTTTCTGGACTGTTTTTGCCTCATAATAAATGTTTTTTTCTGGAGAGTTAGTTATATTTTAATCATACTGTGTTTTCACACCGCTGTGGATTATTCGACGCTTCTTTTTTCTTTTACTTGAAAAAAAAAATCTTGCGGATAGTACGCAGCTGGGGATTATATACAGGAAAATACGGTACATGTAAATGAATTAAAACATTATTATTTTTTTTTTGTTATATTTAAAAGGCCTTTTTTAATTCTAATATTTATTTAGAATAAAAAAATTGTGTTTGAAAATAGCAAAATTTTGAAACGCAATTTATTTTATTTTTAACATAGTAAACCTAATTGTGATCTGAAAGTAAACCCCTGCCTTAACCCTCCATTTGCGAGTGTCAGTAAAATTAGTTCAATCAAGTAATAAAAATGTTTAAAATTAAACTTATAGCCTTTTATTATTTCTAAAATAAATGTATGTAGCAATTCTTATAAAATTTTAAGAGTAACTAACAATAATAAGAGTAAACATAAGGAATTAGTAGTATATTGACCCCATTACGTAACTGAAGGATACGTTTTTGTGTCTTCAATTGGGTGGGGACAATAAATTTCTATAATTACATTTTTAATATTTCTAATCAAATATAATACCTGATATTTTTTTATAAAAAAAATTATTGAAAAAAAGAAAATTTACAGAACAAGTTTTAATAAAATATTTCGCTTAATTTTGTGGACATGGTATTATTACTTTCATAACTATTGACAAAAGTTATTGTATTGTGCTTAGCCGAAGTTCAGTCGTGTTCACTAATGGCGACTAGGGCATGCAAAATATGTCGGATCGCAATGTCCTCCATGTTCCCATTACAAATTAATATCGCTGGGGGTGGTTGAAGCCAGGCTTTGAGTCTTCACTGGTTTCAATCACTAAATTGGAGGATTTAGATGGTGCTGCCATCTATGAGCCAAAAGTCGTACTCCCACCTTCGAATGAGGGTGCTCTATTCAAAAAACGGAAGACGCTCTCTCTCTGACATTATTCACGTAATCTCTGACGGGCGGGTTTGGCGCTGGCAAGTGTCATCAGAAACAACAACAAGAATAAATTGACTTACAATCTCTCATCTCTTTGAACAAACTCTCTTCTTCATCTTATGTCCATGGGAATATTAATGTGAAAAATAGCGACTACAGCTTCTTGCCAATAATGTGCAAAAAAAAAAAAAATTAATTATTTTACAGCATTGTTTTTTTATATTAAACTTTTAAAGTACAAATTTTAAATTAGTTAATGTTGTTTATCTCAGACTGAAAAATTTACAAATTTTTCATCATTTGATTAAAAAATCAGTAGATTCTGCATTCAGTAAAAATACATTCTGTGATAATTGATTTAGAAAACCGCTTAAAATAAAGTAAATTATAAGAATAATTATTCTTAAAAATAAAGTATAAAATATATACTCTTATACTAGGTGAGCCAGAAGTTCATTAAAATTTAAGAATCTTTAAAAAGAAAGAAAATGTTAAAGATGTGCTCTTTGCAAAAAGAAAAAGGAGCCATAAAGAAATTGTATTTTTCTTACAAGCATGTACGAATTCACCGTATCTTTCAATGTTGAACTATTTTTCTTTAAAGAATCATGTCCCAAATTTAGCTGGAAAATATGTATAATAATCTGTGTGCAGGATCTTTATATTTTGCGGAATAAAGACATCATTACGTTAAATTAAGAGAAATGATATTTGTCATTGGCCTTCGCCAGGATAGCACATAGCCACACTATGCCTGTCCAGGAAAAGAATTCTTGTTGCAAATCTTTTAACCAAATTAGAGTGTTAAGACGAGATTTCAAACTTGCGTGGCCTATCCAATCACCTGATGGAGTGCCTTTTGAAAGCACTTGTATTCTGTTCATGGCCTTCAACTTTGGCTGACCACAAATATCCTGTCTATCCTGAATTTTATGCAATTCGTTCAGACATGCTTCACGCTTCTGTCACGGATCTTGTGAGTTGTTTTAGTAATGTCGTAGATTGCACTGGAGGGCATGTTGTACTCAATTTGAACAATTTTCGTTGTACAATTGTTCATGTTGTACAATTTTATTATTAATTTCTTTTTTATGCATTTTTAAATTTTAATGAATTTTTTGGCTCACCCATAGATTACATTCATCTTAATTTTTTACAGTACAATTTTTGCTTACAATTTTTGAACTCTTTTTGAAGTTAAAATGCTTGGAAAGTTAAATATCTGTAAATAAGCTAAAATAATTATTATTTGCATTTTTTAATAATATTTTAGAATCCAAACCTAATTAGGCATATTTATATTAAGACTTTTTACAAATATTGAATAATTAACAAATATATTATTAAGGAAAATGTATTATGCCTTTATATGCACATCTTGCAAAATGTTTACTAGTAATTCATACATTATTTTCATATGTGCAAAAAAGTGTTTCTAAATTAATGAACATTTTGAATAAATTCTATAAAAGCAATTTCTTAATTTACATTTGTGATACACAAAAATTTTTGCGAAATAAATATTTAATATTTTTAATACTTTCCAACGTATAAGAAATTACATCTGTTGGTAGTTACCTTCCGATAACCTTTATTGTAACTCAAACTTTGTATTCTGTAAGTCATGCATTATTTAACAATAACTCTTGATTTATTTCCTGATTAAATTTACATTTGATTAGAAAAACGGAGTTTGTAGATTATAAAATAAAATGTTTTTAAGAAATTTGTAAATCTAAAAAGTAAGGATATATTGTATTTCCAAAAAAGGATATACTGTAACTTTGAAAATTTTATGCTTAGCCATTAATTTGTCTTTAATTTACTTTAAAAATATTTATTAGATTTGAATGTTCTTTTTATTTAGAAATGTTTTGCTCTAAACTTTGCTTAGTTTATTTTATATTACAAATTTTTTTAGAAAATTACAATATTTAACGGAATTATTATTAGTTAAAATATATTTTCTAAAAAAAACCTGACTGTTTTAAATATAATATACTATTTGTATCCTGACTGTTTTAAAGTATAACTTAAAATTATTCGAAACTAATGTACATATAATTTCAGATGATTTTATTTTCTAGACTAACCGATTCATTGTGCTGAAATATTTTCTTACTGAAAACATTTTTTTGATTAAACTTTGAGTAAAAGAATATAATTCAATAACAGTCTTTAAGAGTTTATATAAATGTATTTCTCATAAAAAGTAAAATAGAGGGTAAAAGTAAAAAAAAATAACATATAGTTCATAAAATATAAATTCAAAAGAAAAAAAAATATACGATTAATAACTGTGGTTATTGAAACTTCATCATCTTAACATCTAAGTTCCATTATTTGATACTTGGATCTGATCTTATACCCACTAGTTCAATTACTTTATAAATATATTCGAAATCTCAACTAAGGAAATTACTTTAGGAAAGAAAAGAGGAAGAAAAAAATCTTTTAATATCATAGAAGATAATTGCTTTTCCTAAAATAAATATGCCGCCACAAAATGAAATAAGAAAAAAAATACTGTAATCATTTTTTTTAAAAATAAATAAACGAGGTTTTTTTTTTAACTAATAGTTAATCTTGGGCCTGGGATATAAACTTCCTACAAAATAGTTCTTCCGATGAATAAAAGAAAAATATAATTTATTTTACGACAGAAATTGATAATGAGTTAAGATTTTTAGTTTTTTGGAAGTATATTTGTAATTAAAAAATAATTCCGATTATATAGTTCCGTAGATCATTGAAGCCAAACTGATATTTTAAAGTTAATTTTGGAAACATATTACTAAATGAAATTGCATTGCAGTAACTTTTATGCAGCGATTTCTATACTTTTTTCTGAAATACGTAAATTAAAAAATGAAACATCTTGTAATTAGATAAAAAAAATTTGATAAAATATTTCATATTTTGAACATGAAAGTTAGATTATTTTAATGAAAAATATATAATGAGATATTTTACTATACTAATTTGCTTAAAGTATCAATCTTATATGAATATTAATATTTAAGAGTATAAAGAGAATATAAAAAATGTTGCATTTTTGTTAAAAAATATTACATTCATCCTATTAAATACATTATTTATTAAAACAAATTTATATTATCAAGATGAATTTCATTATACGATTCTGCAAATTGCAACAGCAGGAATGTTTTCAAATAAAATAAAATTGATGATTTTTATTTAAGTTAAATTTAATTTATTGGTAACTGAAAAATTCTATTAAATTTCTGGTGAAGAATTTTGAATACCTTTTTAATTAATAAATTTATAATATTAATGAACTACTACTAAATAATATTAATATGAAATACAATACATACCTTTTTTTAAAAACATAAATAATTAAAAAAATTTAACTTTTGATGAAATATATGGTAAATAAAAATATATATAGATTATTATTTTTCCTTTTAAAAATGCCTATTTTTAATTGAAAACTAGTAAAAATCGGATGAAAAAAACCATAAACTTGTTTAAAAATTCTTCTTGTTAATTGCATGATTGTTATTATAAGAATAACAAAATATTGTTATATAGCAAAATGTAATTATTCATGTAGAGTTTCGTGTAAATTTTCATTATTTTTTTTCTTTCTTTCCTTTTTCTTTTTTTTCCTTTTTTTATTGAAAATTGTTTTGTCAATTAATATAGCAATTAGAAAAGTAATTTAATTTTTGTTAATAGTTTGCAAGAATTCCTTAGATTATATTAAAATATTGTAATGCTTTAAAATTGCTTCCAATTAACAAAATTTAAATTAATATTAATTAAGTTAAATTTTTCAACTTTTCTTGTGATTTTTAAATGTTGTATTAAATGCATTGGGTTTTGTGTTTGCATTTTAAAATACTGCACATTCCAATCCAACTAATTTATTTAAAGCTTTTAGTACATGTTACGATTTCCAAATTTTATTTTGGAAAAGAAAAATACAGATATGTTTTAACAAATTGAAACCAAACATCAAAATTAAAAAAAAAAAATCCAACTTGAACGTGTTGATGTGAAACTTTAAGATTAGAAATTCAAAAATGTAAGTGTGAACTTCAATTAAGTTGAATATTTGAAAGTGTGCAAATGTGATGATTTGTATTTTTATGAATTTTAGTTTTTTAAATAAAATAAGCCAGTCTTGAAAAATAAATAAAAGAAAGCATAGGATCTAATTTTAATCTACATTAATTATTTCTCTTGGATAGTGAAATAATAATTTCTTCTTAATATTTATTATCTCATCATTTCTATCATCAACAGAAATGACTGCTACTGTTAGTTTAAGTACTTATGCATTACTTATATAACATAAAAAACGTACGAATTTCTTAAAATTTTATAATAATGATTAAAAAGTGTGAGCAAAAGATTAGGAAATTTGCTTCATATACATTATTAAGAAAATGTATTTTCATTTAAAATTTAAGCTTCCTATTCTAAGAATAACCTTCAGAGGTGCCACATATCTGACAGGCTCAAGAAGAAGAAGAAGAATGACCTTAAAAATAACCAGAATGGAACAAATAAAGTAGACAACACAAATATCCATGTAATTCATATCTAATGCATAATTATTCTCATTAAAATGAAAACAAAAAAAGTTCACAAAGCAACAATTAAATCAATTATATTTTCATTCTTCTGCTAATTGTTTTGAATATTGACATAATGGATAAATATGTATAAGATAACAAGAACATATTTAAAATACCTATTTCTTATAAATTAGTTTAAGTTATTCCGCATCTAAACTAATATTGTAGAAAAGTTTGCTATTTATATTTAATGGGTATATGTTCCTGAAAATTGCAGTTTTCTACATTTCAAAATTGAATCCATAATTTATTTTTAATTTCAATTAATTTAAGGCATGCTTGCAAGTTTCTGTAATGCACAGTTATGCATAAATATGTATTTGTCAATTATATATTAAAATGTTTGTCTTTCCAAAGATGGAAAACTAAAACATTATTGCTTGTAAAAACTGTACAAGGAAAAAATTTCATTTCAATAGAATTTTTGAATTGTACATTAACTGAATTATATCACATTTGTTGTTTATCTGTTTGGAAAAATTCATTGGAAATTTAATTTGTAAATCATATTTTATTTTTAACATTGAAATAGCTTTTTTCTAAACATTATTTAAAATGATAAGAAAGGTTATTAAATTTACTTTGACATTGAAAACTTTTAATTTAAAGCATATAATTATTGTATTTAAAAACATTATCAATAATTAAAAACTATTTATGAAGAAAATAATATAGCATCATTAGTTTTTCAGCTTATTTTATATTTCCATTAGGGGGATTTTTCATATTAAACTTGAAAATATATACAACCAAAATTTCATAGCTTTATAATTTATTAAAAATAATTTATAATTTAACTATAAATGAAATATAAATTGATCCAATGTAGGAGGAAAAGGAAAAGCTTATATAAGAAGATTTGTAACTTACGTAAGAAATATAAATGAGTTACATAAGCAAGAAAAAATGCTTGCAAATAAATATGTTATTTATTTGCAAATTTTATTTTCGCTATTCATCATTAAGATTTAGTGAAAAATTGAACTTTCTTTCCAATGTAAGGAATTAATCTTCATTTATTGCATTTCAGAAATGTTATAAAATAAAAATAATGTATACATTTATATTCGAAAGACAATATTTCGTACAATATTTTGTTAAGAGGAAAAATTTAGTGAGTTTTTTATGAACACCAGTATGTATTTGTCTATCGTATGTCAATAGGTATTGCAAGTAAGTTAAAATTTTATTCTTTTGTGCTTTAAATTATCTTTTATAAATACTGTGTACAGAAAAATTTCTTTGTTTTAAGATTTCTATAAGGAATAATGTTCTTTCTGAAGTACAGCATTTTTTTCAAAATCATTTGAAATATATTATCTCACAATCAAATAATTTCCTGCTTTAATTTTTTTTTAAAAATTATAAAACTCTTAAGTAATATATGTTTTTGTTCTATATAAAATGTATTTTAAAAAAGTGGAAAAAAAATTTGAATTTCTGAATTTTTATAAAACAAATTAAATACGAAAGCTTTAATTGCAATATGGAATTGTGTTACAAATGCTGATAAAATAGCTTTAACAGAAAACAATAGCAATATCAATAAAAATCAAGTAAAATCATGCAGATTTTATAGTTAATTTTATGTTGGAATGTTAACTTAATATCTTGTTTACGTAACCCAATTTGTTCTAAATAAATTGAAACTTTTGTTTTTTGATATTTATGATTTAGCTGACTGAAAATATATGTATTAATTGACGTTACATTAGTTGACCATAACTTTAAAATATTCCAATTTAATTTTGTTGTACAAATTTTATTAGAAACATATTCTATACAAATTCAGTCATTTGCTTATGTATTAACCAGTTACTTAAAGTATAGTTAATACATTCTTAAATACTAAATTCACTTGAAAAATTAGCCATTGATTCAGTCTTCTTGTTTTATTTTGATTGTTTATGGTGCACTTTAAATGTTTAATATTTCCATATGAAATTGGTCATTTTTGGCCAAATGATAAAATTTAGAGTTGAATTTTTTGGTATACCTAATAAGTGCAGATTTTAATTCCAAATCATTTTAATTCATTATTTTATTATAAATTTAATACATGTTATGCATATAAATTTATGTTATGTTCTTAATAATATTTAAGTATAGTATATAAACATTATAACATTAGTATAATATAAAATTATTCATAGATTTTACATATTATATTAATAGTTTTAAATATGTTAGAACTTAAACCTTATTTGTTAATCAGATTTCTGTGAATAAAATAGATTTCCATGCATACTATTATATTCATGGGCTTCAAATTACTGTTAATGTTGTATTATTTGTAAGCATTTATAATTAGCCGCAACAATGCAATCAAATAAATAGTGTTGATGTATAAATAGTGTTGTTGTTGTTTAGGAATCTGAACTCTTTATCTTTGATTTAATTTGAATAAAAATGTTTCACAATGGCTCAAAAAAACTTAAAATTAAAAAAATGCTTTGATTAAGTGTTTTAGGTTTTAACCTGTATACTAGCATTATAAAAATTAAAATGCATTTTCACTAGAACTAATATTACAAATTGCATGAATTTAAAGGAATATAAAATAAAAATATAAACTGAAATGATTCATGAAATAAATAGAAATAAGAGAAGTTAACTATTTATAGAAATTCGCTATTAGGTAATTTATTAAAGCCTTTTCAATACAATTTCTAAAAAAACTTACAAAAAAAATATTTCAATACAATTTCGATTTTTATTTTTATAATTTTAACTTGTATGCTTGAATTACAATTTTGCTTTTTAATTTTATTTCAATTTTGTAATATAAACCCGTTTTTTATTTTATAATACAGTATCATTTTTTGTTTTTATAATTTTCATTTTAAAGTTTAAATTACATAAAGTAGTTCTAATTGCAAGAATTAATTTCGCTCAGATATTCTTTAAAAAAAATTTTTCCTTTTGCCTCAATAATTTTATATTTAAATATTGTGAAAAGTTTGACTTTTGTTCAAAATTATTGCATGATTTAATAATTGGCAAAAAAATTCTTCTGATATGAAGATTTGAATGAGTATTAAAAATATTTTTGGTATTAAATAGCATTTCTGTGAAATTTGATTTTTCTTCAGTTTCTTTATTTTTACTGATTTACGAAATTCTTCTTAAAAATTAGAATAAATATATTCGTTTTACATTACTGTAAATACTTACGTTGATCATATTTCTGTATTTTTGAAGAACTGAAGTTATTAGAAAAATTATGAAAGTCACTTTTGATAAGGAATACAATAAAAGTCTTGTTGAAAATGTCTATACTTAAGACCTTAAAATAAAAAATATAGAATGTTTTTTCTATAAAAATTGTTTTCGATATTTTTATATGATGATTTTACATTTTATGTTTTACATAAAAGAATATCTCATTTTTTTTAAGAAATTGGCTGTTATTTTAATAACATTAATTCATGCAGTACATTATCAATATTAATGCTAATTTCATATTTTTGAGTACTATCATATAATTTATGTAAACTACTTGATATTTACTTACAAGCTATACTAAAACATTTTGTTTGTAGTTTAGATAGTTAAACATGAAAAATGGCAAAATTATCATTAAATATTCAATGTTTTTTAGACTATTTGTAAATCAACCTAGAGGAATATTATGAATAACAAATCTGATATTGTTATCCTCAAAACCCTTCATCAACATGCAACAGCGATTATCTTTGCTTGAATTTTGCATGAGAGTTCTAAGCATTTTGGTTTTTGTCAGTACAACAGATTGTGCATACTGAATAATTATCTTGATATTCCAGTAGCTTAGTAATCATATGCATCAGACAAGCTTCATTAAAAGAGAAACCAGATAGTTCGATTTTTGTCATACCCTTGAACTGTTACAACGATCGTATATGTTTTCCGAAACTACGTCAAAAGAGAGTCATAAAGTGAAAGAATTATTTAAATGAGGAAACTAGTCAATACACAAAAGAAAATGATCCGAACATAGTTTAGAAAGTTGCAAAATTTTCCAATCATATTCTTTATTTATGATGCTCCTATAATAATTGATCTGAATGTTTCCATAATAATTAAATTCATATTCTGAATGTTTCCATAATAAGTGAATTTTTCAAATCTCTAATAAATGTAATTACCCCCAAGTATAATCGTATCATGATTCCTGTATTTTTGAAAAAAAATTAAAAACTATCTTTGCTGAGTATCTGAAAAAAAACATGGGTTGTTTTGAGTATTTTAAACAAGAAGAACTGAATAATCGTTATTGATCATTTTTAAATTTAGAAGTGAACACTGTGTCGTAAAAATAATATATAAAATTGTTAAAATCATAGTTACCAGATATTCTTGACTGTTTATTGTTCATTTCTTATAATTCCATACTTATAAGTAAACTATGTCTTTAAGTACATTCAAAACTACATGTAAAATATGCTTTCTAATTAATTTCTATCACCCAATTGAATTTAAACAGATTGTACTTAAAGTATTACTTGTTAAAACATTATTTATATTTTAAATTATGTAATAATTAAAATATAAATAATGTTTTAACATGATATGAATAACATCTAACAAAAAATAGGATCTTGCGAATGTTTCTTCTTGATTAAGTATACGAAGAAGTAATACGAAAGTCTTAGATTAAAAAACATTATTTAAATCCTACCTTTTATGGTTGCCGGCTAAAGTTTTTCTGTTACATTGACTATTAAAATGTCGCTATCAGTCATGAAAAAATGAATGATGCTCTCTGTTAATTCTAAAACCACTGACCATCTTTTTATGAAAAGAAAAAAGACTCTTTTTAGTATCCGTAACTCTGGACACTTCGAAAATAAATTACACAGTAAAAGTATTATTAACTTTAAGTAGGAAGCCAAAATTTAGAACAATACTTGTTTAGTTCAAATAATTTAACCAGTGTGTTTCAAATTTGGATTTTATAAATAAGTAATCTTTTATTGATTAACAGGTTTAATTTTCCCAGACGGAACTTATTAATTAAAAAAATTAAATTATAGGACAATTAAGAATGAAAATCATGAATGGCAATTGATTTTTTTTAATGTGTGTTCATTAAACTCTAATGCACATGAAAAAAAATTTTTTTTAAATAATACATTTTTTTATATTTTAGATAAATTATATTGTAATCAATATTTTATAACCCATATTTTAAAAAAGATTTTGATTTGCTTGTTTAAAATAGGAACCTATTTTGTAGTTCACCAAATT
>JAPDSC010099805.1:0-10531 GCA_026290005.1 Latrodectus geometricus | reverse complement strand
ACCTTGGTAGCCCTTCTTTAAATTTATCTGCAGACAGTTGGTAATAGTAAGAACCTCCGCCTAAAAGACAGTGGCATGTTCCCCAAGCCCTTTATAAAGACTGAATCTTGGTGCAACGGCACAGACCCCCAGTCTTGAGAGGTTGCCTTTTTTTTATCCATCAGTAAACCAGATAAGATCATTGCTTTTTATTTCAATCGTGCTGTTTTTCCATTCTTCCCTGAAAAAACTACCTCGAATGGTCTTTCAAACACGTATGTTCTTTCCATGCTGTCTGAAGGCATTTGGAGAGTTGGGTGGTTGATTTTTTTTGGTAATAGTAGTATGACCTCCAGAAGAGCGCTTATCACACCACTGATTTTGCAATTTCATTCTATATGCAGTTATTCTGGCAGCGCTGCATATGAAGATATTTAGTGGAGTCAGGTCCAGAATTGCCTCTAGTGCTCTGGTAGGTGCTGTGAACATTGCACCTGTAATACACAAACAGGCCATTCTTTGCAGACTTCCTAGCTTGTCCCTCACAGTTTTCTGCTCCACCTTACACCACCATATCACAGATGCATATGTAAAAGTAGGCCTGACAATTGCTGTGTACATCCAAAACATCATTTTTGGCTGTAGACCTCAGTTTTTACCAAGCATGCGCCTGCATGTCATAATGCATTTTTTTTGCCTGATTGATTTTGTAGTCAACATGTTTATTCCAGGTGAGTTTTTGGTCTAGTATTAAGCCCAGAAATTTCACCTCAGAAGCAACGTTGATTTCAACCTCAAAAAGTTTTGGGATAAAGAATCCCTCCCTTTTTATTTTTCTTGTGAATGGTATAAGGTTGGTCTTCTGTGGATTTATATCCAGATTCCTTTCCTTACATTATTTGCCTACATAACTTAGAGCATTTTGCATTAGTTGACAAGATATGTTAAAGTCTTTACCAAGGATGAGTATGACAATATCATCAGCATAGCCCTGGGTATAGTAACCTATAGAATTTAGATGTTTTAATAGGCTATTTACAACCAGATTCCAAAGTAATGGTGATAATACACCTTCTTGCAGACAGCCTCTGGTTGTCTTCTTTTCAAATGTCTCATTGAAGATTTTCATTTGTATAGTTCTATCCGAAAGCAGGGTCCAAGTCCATGAGCAAATTGTATGTTCAATCCCTGTATCCCTTAAGGCATTAAGGATGGATAGATGAGAGGTGTTATCAAATGCACCTTGGATATCTAGGAAAGTGGCTAAGGCAATTTCCTTTCTCTCCAGGGTGGCCTCAATCTTAGATACAAGCTTGTGTAATGCTGTCTCTGTAGACTTGCCAGGTTGGTAGGCAAACTGTAGATTATGCAAGGGTCTATTACTACCCAGGTAATCTCTGATGTGCCTATCAATGATTTTCTCCATAATTTTGAGAAAGAATGAAGATAAGCTTATTGGCCTAAAAGACTTAGCCTGGTCATAGTTTTTTCCAGGTTTAGGAATGAAAACGATCCTAGTCTTTTGCCATAGCTTTGGAATACATCCCAGTGCTAAGCTAGTTCTGTATATTCTAGTTAGCACAGGGATAATAAGATCCCCTGCCTTCTGGATCATTAAAGGCATGATTCCGTCAGGTCCAGGACTCTTGAGAGGTTTGAAGGTGGAAATAGCCCACCTCACTTTATCATGATTGATAATGCTTTTAGCATAGGTCCATTGATTTCTTTGAATTCTTCTTACAAAACCAATGAAATGCTGCCCTTCGTTGCTATCAATATCAATGGCTCCCGGAAAGTGAGTTTTGGCCATTACTTCCATTACTTCTTTTCCGATACTAGCAAATTTGCCATCCTCATCCTTTAAGGTTCCAACCATTATAGGTTCATCCCTTCTAAGGACTCTTTGGAGTCTAGCTCCTTTAGACATTGAATTCACCTCTTCACAGATTTTTCTCCAGGATTCTTGTTTGCTTTTCCTAACATTTTTGTTATAGTTAGTGAGTGCTCTCTTGTAAATGTCCCATTCACCATGTTTCTTTGCTTTGTTAAAAAGTTTTCTAACACTTGCCCTTTCAGTTTCCAAAGAATTATTCCACCAAGGACACTGTGGTTTTGCTCTTTTGGTACGCATTGGGTAATTTTTATTGTATGAGCCTAGAATTTCACTCTGCAGAGTTTCTGCTGTAACTTCTAGATCATAATTGTCTCTAATATAATTTCCCCCAGTTCAGTTAGCCCGATGATATTCTTTTGGAAATTCTTCCAATTGGTCCTCATGGGGTCCCTGAAGCGGCGTTAAATATTTATACTAGAGTTTATTTCGAAGTGGATGTTTTGATGGTCTGAACCTGATGGTCTCCCATCAACTTTCCATTTCGTGATATTTTTACTAATAGCCGGTGTTGCTAAAGTAATGTCGATTACTTCAGATCGATTAGAAGTTATAAAAGACGGATCATTGCCTTTGTTTAAAATATCCAAACCATAGTTAAGAATAAATTCCAAAAGACACTCACCTCTTTTGTTCGTGTCTGTGCTGCCCCAGACGATATAATGAGAGTTGCAGTCTAGCCCAAGGACTGCCTGCAATTTGTATTCTGCACAAAACTGCAAGAGTTTGTGCAGTGTTGGATCAGGTGGAGCTTTCTCGTCATAGGGTAAGTAGACAGAGTCAAAAACTATTTCTCTATCTTTTCCCTCTATGTTGAGTCTGACTTTCACTGCTGTTAGGTCCCTATGAATAAACTTGGTTAGAGGTAAAACCTCAATATCTTTATCTAAAAGGATGCAGGCTTTAGCTTCACTGTTAAGATCATAAATGAGCTTACCTTTTGTTCCTTTAAGGCCACTGACTCTACCCCTGACAAGCCAGGGTTCTTGAATCAAGGCAAGGTGAAAATTCTCACCAAGAAAATTCTTAGCGAGGTTTGTGGTGCCACTTCTACTGTGGTAAATGTTGGCTTGAAGAACTTTCACCCCCATCAGTTTTTGAAGGTTTGTCAAGGATTTTGGCTTGAACTTGGTGAAGTCCAATATAAAATATATATCCCCTTTTCCCAAGTGTAGCTGCATCCATTTCATACACGCTAAGGACGATGGTCTGTCCTGATGGTTCATTCTTCCGATGGAATATATTCCAGTCGGTAGAGGTAAGCCCACCATTTTGTGCCTCGATTTTCCTCAAGAGCTCTTTGGGCTCCAGTTTGCTGCAGACTTTTGGCAGTTTAGCAATGATTTCAGTGGTTCTGACAAGTTTCCTTGCCTCACACACCAAATGAGTTTGCTCCTGCCAGGGTTTTATTTCATTGACAGTCTGTTACTTAGAGCTCTCCAGATCTGAACAATTGATAATAAGTGCCCCATTATCTAGTCTGCAAGAAAGAAAAATGGGGGCGAAGCCCTTATCATTTCTTGTGATTTTGTTGGTTATCAACAACTCCAGGTCTGAAGCCTGTTCATCTGATAACCGCTTTGAAGGATGTCCCTCAAGAACCACTGCCATTTTGACCGCCATCAAAGTCTCCTTATAGGTAGTACCTTCAGGTCCTTTTTTAGCAGTTTTAGGTGCAGTGTCTTGTACCATCCTTGGAGATGATCTTTTCTCGCCTTGTTGTTTTTGCTTGGGTTTTTCTATCCAAGTGCCCTCAGCTAGTTTTTTCTCTTTAATGATTTTCTTTCTTTGTGCTCCAGAAAGTCTCTTTTTGAGTTTAATTCCCTCCATGGAGGCAGTCATGCTACTAATGGCTTCCTGCCCCTCTTGAGATGTTGATGGTGTAGAGGTCATTTCTACCTCTTTTGAAGAAGGGTCCATTTCTTCACCTGCAGTTGGTTTTCTCTTAGTATCCATTTCTTCAACAGAATGGCCTACTTCGGGTTTTTTTACCTGCAGAAGCAGTAATATGAGTTAAGTTTTTGTCTTTGTCAGCCATAAACTCAAAAGAAAAGCCCAGGAAGATAAAAGGTCCACCCAGTATTGCCTGAGATGCTGGGTAAGGCAAAATACTCTAGAGGTTCGCCAGTCACACTAGAGGCTCCGTTAAGACACTATAACCGCAGTGCCATTCACCCAAGGCACGGATCGCATAACACCTGGGTTACGGGAGTTGGTTCGCGACCTCCTATTTGTTATTCAAAAGTTATCCTGTCATCACTACAGGATGTTCGGCTATCCACCACCTGCCGACGCGCCTGGTAGCCGCTCAAGCCGCAGGAGCCATGTCTTAGACTTCTCTGATTTTCTATCTCTAAATTGGAAGACACAAATTGTGTTGTCATAAATGAGCCAAAATCATACTTCGCGTAATCCGCAGCAATTTTATCGGAGATAAGTTGAAATACACAGTATGATTAAAAATATAATAATTTGTACAGGATTGTTGTTTTGTATTTTTATCATTGTAATTGTATTTTTAATCATACTGTGTATAAAATACACAGTATGATTAAAAATATAATAATTTGTACAGGAAAAGCATTTATCATGAAAAAAATGTGTTTGGATCCACTTCATCGCAAAGTGCGATAACCCAGAATGTGATGAGATGAAAGCAGAAGATCGATCAAAAGCGATAATTCCGAGAAAATTATAGTAAAATTTATCGAATTTTAAATTTGAATAACTTTTAAATTGAGGTTATACATATTTTAAAAATAAAATGTGTATTTTTTTTTGTGTTTTTAACACCGAGAAAAGAATTTGTAACCTGATCTACCTGGTCAGAAAATTCTTCCAGGTTCGATCTCTCACCAAGTTATATACTAAATTTGGTTAAGCTTAAAAATGTTTTGTTAAATGGCGATACTGTCTTCTAGACTTCCACTGAAAGCAATAATTTTTCAATAATTAATCATAAGCATTTTCAACGTTTTATTATAGTGACAACACAAACATATATATAAGTACACACGAACGTTATGCATTTCTATTGCAAATATTTCCTGCCATTTTAACATCTCTACAGTTCTTTACATCTCTACAGCTCATAAACAAACAATTTCTTACAAAAATCATTTCAAAGAATGCATCACTGAATGGTGGCGCCATCTATTACATATGTTAGCGATTAAGCAATCAAATGCAATATTTTAATGAAGATACAACAGTTTCGTTAATAATTAAATGAAAGAAAATTATTTTCGAATTAGATATGATTCTCTTTTGTACGAATCATGATTTGTTTTTTACTTTACATTAACACATTTGTCGCCATTTCTTTTATTTGCCTTCTCCATAGCTTTTTAATTTAAATTATTCTGTTGTGTAACTTAAGCGTTTTTGCTTCCATATGATAATATACAAATTTGAGTATTTTCATAACGAAACAGCTCACATTAAGACAAAATGCGGTGTGACGTTAGTGAAGAGCAATTGTAATATCTTCGAGAATCTGAATTCGTTCTCTGGATACAGTTCTGATTATAGCTGAAATAATTCAACTGTGTCGTGGTACCACCTGTAACTTATTTTTATGAAACATAAACGATATTTCTTTCAAAAATTTCTTCTAAGTTTTTTTTATGAAGAAAGATTTTTTTTTTTTTTTTTTTTTTTTTTTTTTTTTTAAATTATCAGAAGCAGCTTATAATACACACAATGAAATTCGGAGCTTTTTTTTAACACATAATCCGTGGGTTATATACTAGAAAATACTATAAATACTATAAATAATTTATGTATTAAAATGTAAAAGAATTGAATGTCTCTAATTGAAAAAATTAAACTTTATTATTAACTTTTTGTGTTAATTTTAAAGAAAAGAATATTGACTTCCCCTTATCGCTGACCTAAAATTACATTACTGTATTTAAATAAAAATTTATGTGTTAAAGTAAGAACTGAATGTCTGTAGTAAAAATTATGTATTAATATTTTGTGTTAAATAAAGAAAAGAATATTGACTTCCATTTATCACTGTCCTGAAGTCCTGAAACTTCATTACCGTAATTAAATAAAATTAATGAATTAAAATTAGAGTTGAATGTCTCTAACAGAAAATATTAAATTTTTTAAATTAATATTTTGTTCTAATTTAAAAAAAAAAAATATTAACTTCCCTTTATCACTGTAATCAAAATGTATCGTGAAAGAATGTGAACCAACAGCTTCTAATAAATTTATTTATTCGTCACTTTTTACTAAAAGAACAAAAATAGAATTTATATAGCTAATCTTCTTTTAGTTTATCTCTAAAAAATTCCAATAGCCTTTTACAGAAACATAAGTATCATTTTCATTCAGTTTTTATTACAATTTCTTTAACAATATAGAATTATTATTTTGTTGAAAAAAGCCTTAAAAATAAGTTATATTTTGTTTATCAAACACTAGTTTCCTAACATAATACACAGGATGTCATGTAGCTGGAGAATCACGTTGTTTAGGTCAATTGGTCTTCTGATCTGTCCTCGGATGAGCACAGGCATAAACAGTTCCTTCTAGAAACAGGAGTCCTTCGTTCTTTGCGTCTTTTGGTTTCGTGAGTTTGAAGTGCTTCACTATGGTGGTAAGGAACAGGAACACTTGGGACATGGTATAACCTTCTCCTAAGCAAGTACGCTTACCTATGAGAAGAAAAAGGTGATTAGTATTTGAAACATGCATAATTTCTTAGTAAATATCACAAAAACATCTCGTGTATCATTGCAAAGTCTTGAGTTGCAAACTTTTTAGTTGGATTATTTATCAAGAGGAAAACATGCTGTATTTTAAACTCATAAAATAGACCGTGTTGGCTTGGTTGGTTACGGCGTCATAATCGTTACCAGTAGGTACTGAGTTCAAATCCCGGCTTATCCATCTTGTTCATTAATGGCGACTGGGGCACATACAATATGTTGTGGTCGCAATGTCCTCCATGTTCCCATTCTAAATTAATACCTCTGGGGGTGGTAGAAGTCAGGCCTTGGGTCTTCTGTGGCATCCTATCTCTAAATTGGAAGACCCAGATGATGCTGCCCTCTATGAGCCGCGTAGGGCCGAGGTGGCCTGGTTGGTTAGGGCGTCGTTCGCGTTATCAAAAGGTGGTGAGTTCAAATCCCGGCTGAGCCGAAGATCCGTCATATTCACTAATGGTGACTGCGGCACTAAAATATGTCGGGTTGGAATGTCCTCCTTGTTTCCATTGCAAATTAATATCTCTGGGGGTTATTAGAGCCAGGCTTTGGGTCTTCACTGGTTTCAATCTCTAAATTTGAAGATTCAGATGGTGCTGCCATCTATGAGTCAAAAGTCTTATTTACACCTTCGTATGAGGAGGCTCTATTAAAAAAAAACGGGAGACGCTCTCTCACATTCGCCTAGTCTCTGACGGACAGGCTTGGCGTTGCCAAGTGTCAACTCATAAAACGAAGTATATAAATTTCTAGAACTTAAGGTGGGAAGATGTTTTGTTTTGTTTTGCATTAGTGATATTTAATTGAACTTGCTGGCAACAAATATTTGGATGGATTTAATTAGTGTTTACCATGTAATTAATTAATTTAGCTGATCTACCAAATGCTTATCCATTGGGTGTATTAATCACTAGCACACCGGCAAAATTGGAAAAAAAATTTGCAGTAAGTTATATTTACTTTTAAACAAATAAGAACACTCAGAATTTTAAAATTATCCTATAACTATCTGAATTGATTTCAGACGACACAAAACAAAAATATTACTGATTATGCAGAAAATGTGGCATGATTAAACTTTTAAACTTTAATCCTGGAAAAAGAAATCTATGATCAAACATTTCATGATAACTAGGATAAAGTCTTAAGCTCTGAAACAATGATAAACTTTTTATCCCATTTATTAATGTTTCAGTAAAGTAAGAAAAAGCTTATTTATGCTCGTTAATATTTGTTCATTCTAAGCAATAACTTTTCTTATGATATTGTACTGTGATTCAGAGCTCGTGTGTATTGAGACTCAATAAAACAACCTTTTAACAATCACAAGATTTTTATTTGCAACAAATTCAGCAAGATAAAGGAAATTCCAGCTGTAAAAATCACAACTACACGGGTCCAATTCAGCTAATACGACAGGAAACAGCATCCAATCACAGAAGTCTCTAATATCTCAGACAGACAACAGCTTTTATACACTAGACTAGCATTCGAGACTGATCGTCTTCAGTAACTATTTGCTTCTACATCAGGTGGAGGTATTTATACCAGATTTGACGAGAAAATCGACAAGTTTCGCCAAGGTTCTGAAAGGATTTTGTCTCGTTTAATATTGGTCAAAGAGATTCGGTGGTGGATTTTTGCACAAAATATCTATATCTCACCAAGTCGCTCAGAAATTCGCCAAATCATTAGAAATGCCGCTTTTAACATAGAAACGCCTAAATTGCGCAATTTTTGCTTAAAATATGAGTATTTCAGGGTCTGACTGAGATATTTTAAGATAAAATGTATAAATTATGTTAATAAATTTGTAATAATATTTATTTGATATCCAAATTTACTATTACATTATTATCATTGGAAACCTAAATATCAACGATGAAAGTAAGGAAACTAGGATAGTGAATGTGAACTACTTTTATGAAAACTTAACTCTTCAACAACCGCAAACTCTTTATATCAAAACTTGTGACAGTAATGGAATTAGATTACTTAAAAACTTGATAACTCAAAGTTTAGAATTACTAAATTTGATCTTGACCTGGTCTGACACTGTCAGACTATCGGAGATAAGTAACAACAACTTGAAACTTTTAAAATATGTGATAAGTAGGTCAGTGATAATCAAAGTTAAGCTAAGCAACTAATATTATCTGATATAGGATTCAATTCAAGAAGTTAATAATTCTCAAAATGTTTATAGACCACAAAGTATAATGTTAATGAAAAGTTTGGTTGATTTTAGGAGTCACCTTGATACGTGATTCAGTCACTTTTTGGAATATATCCACTATTTCATGTTACATTAAGATTGGATTATTTCAGAGAGAATTAAAGCTGATGCTATTTCAACAAACAACAGGACAATAAATTAATTAAAAATCTGTTATTTATCTAAATATTAGAAATCTCTATAACAAACAATCAAAAGGACTTTTCTGGTTGGCTAATGAATTCTAAAGTAATTGTTAAACAGGCAACTTTTATAGAGAATGGTTCTGGCAACTCTTATAGAGAATTGAGACTTGGAAGTAGATTCAAAACTTACCTAAGCCAAAAAGAATAGGTTGTTCTACTTTCTTTTTACCTTCCTCAGAGAGGAAGCGAGATGGATTGAATTTCTCGGGATCTTCGTATTCGCTGGGATCGTAGTGACAGGACCAAATATTCATAACTGTGAATGCACCTTTGGGTATTCTGTAGCCACGTATGCTTGTTTCTCCTAGAAATATTTCACAGAAAGAAATAGGCAATTACTGACCATTTAAGAAAACAAAATTCATGACTAACGTGATATTAAATCAATATTTGGATGGCAGAATTACTTTTGTCAGTACCAGTCCTCTGAAAGCATTTTGTCAGAAATTGTAATAGAGTTGAATATTTGCAGCTAATTTAGAAATGTATAATTTCTGTTTGTTTCAAAGTATTCTTATTAAGAGTATAAAATTAAAAAGATTGATAATCATTTTAGTTTACAGAGAGATTCAATCTTCTATCTTTTTACTTTCTTTAAATGGCTCAAATTTTAATTAGTAAATTAGAACTAATAAATTATTCTTTATATAATTTTTATTGTTTTATTTTCTATTAAATTATATTCAATTTCAATATAATTAAGTTAAAATTAATATTTGAAATAAATTAATCAGTCTATTTTAATTTTCACCACAAAATGTTGCTTTTGCTATGTAAATGAGAGTTTCTATATAGCTGAATAACTCATTGGAGGATTTGAAATAAATTATAATATATTTGTGAAGATTATTACTGACTTATCACGTAATTATTTTTCTCCCTTGATATTAAGAAATTGAACACTAAATATTTCATAAATATTTTTGAAATAAATCATCATGTTTATATAGTGAAAATTATTAAAAATTCACATGAAATAAAATCCATTAGAGATTTTACAATTATTCAAAATTATTAAAAATTGTGAGTTACACACAGTACATATTTTGATGTTAGATGTATAAAATTTTCTCTTATGAGATCTTACAAAAAATATTTTTATATAATGCATCTTTTATACTATTTTAAGAATAAGTATACAGGAACAACAAACATTATAATTTATATATTTGGAAAAATATGTACACCAAAATGTAACAATGTAAATAAATGTCGCATTCTTAAAAATAATTTAAGAAAATGAATACCAAGGACTCTAGCTTTACTGATAACTGAAATTTCTATTATCAAGTCTTCAATTCCTCCGTTTGTAAACGTTAACTGTGACTGTAACCATGGGATTTTTAGCTGTTTGGAATGCATTTTAAACTGTAAATCCACTCTCCAAATAGTAACTTACATTTCAAAACTAATAATATTCAAATATATCTTTCAAATTTACATTTTAAATGTAAATTTATTATTATATAATTTTATATAATAGTAATTTAATATTATATGAAATTTAACTAATATAACT
>JAPDSC010099804.1:0-12843 GCA_026290005.1 Latrodectus geometricus | reverse complement strand
CTGAAGAAAGAGACAATAGTTACATTTACTGCGATTTGTTTTGACCCTTCGTAGCATCGAATAGAAGATGATTTCAAAGATCCATTTATTGATTTTGGGAGATTTTTTTTTTTTATAATATTCTAGCATGGCGTCTGTTAAGTATTCTGGCCATAAAGCAATATCGTTTACAAAACTCTTAGTTTCATCATTACTTTGAGATGATTTTAAATTTATATTTTCTCCTCTTGTGTCATCTTTACAAACGGAAACACTTGCTGGTTTTCCTGCTGGTTTTTTTGCAGTATAGTTTCGGACACAAATGATGTTTCTAGAGATTGAGCAGATGAAATTTGTGAAAATGATGACGATTGTTGTAATTGTTCTCCATCAACAGTTAAAAATTTGTTCAACTATTTTTTCATTTGTTTTGCCTTTATCTCGATCTGTTCTCTCTCTTCTCGTTTTCTTTTTTCACTTCCAGTTAAATATTTATAGGAACTTATTTTAAAGACCACATACTAAAAAGAGAGGAGAAAATGATCTTCAATTAAATTTATTTTTACTCAATATCACAATCACAAACAAAATCACAATTTGTGGTACTTTATGTTATGTATTATTTTGATTAAATAATATAATACTTTTATAAAAACTTGCATTTTTATATTAGGAATTCCAGATATATTAACTATGAAACCAAAACAATCTATTTACAATCAAGTCTTAATTGCACAATTTTCAATCACAACTCACATAAGATGCAATACATTCAGGAGACACAGGTTTCAAATAGCTTCTTTTGACTTTTTAAACACATGCATAATAAAGGCACGATAGGCGGAAGGTTCTATCATATTTAAAGACATCGACACACGCGGGTGTGGATGCATAAGCACTGGGACGCTCGTTCATACTTTTCGACTGTATCAATCAACTATTCGGCATAATTTGGATGCATTTCAGCAATAATTATGAATATCATGTTTTCCGTTTAATAAAAATTAATTAAAAAAAATTGAAAACCTAATTTTCGGGCTTCAAAAATTACGAGACTACTCTAGGTTGTCTAGGCCTTAGTCCGCCCCTGACAACAGGTAAGTGCTCTAATCTCATAAAGATCATTTTAATACTTTAAAAATCCTAAATGACCAGATTAAGGAAATTGAAAAAGGATTAATTAAATGGAATATTAAAATCAATATAAACAATCTACAGCTGTCCTGTACAAAATTGAAATATAACCGAATGAAAACATCAAAATTTTTGAAAAAGATATCCAATGGAATATTTAAGGTGAGAATTAAGGAAAGCATTATTTAAATGCCTCACATACAACTAAAATGAAAAGTAATCATATTAACATTGTGATATCAATTTATCCAATTTTTGTTTGGAAATCAAAACAACCTATAGGTAACCAAATTCTTTACTAAGAAGTCTATATTCCCCCTATTACAATATACTGAGCAAAATTTGAGTTGTGCTTGCGTATTCTCTATGTAACTACTTGAATGTCAGGAAAACAAACTTATTAGAACTATTTATAATGCAACATACTTCACCAAAAAGAATCAAATAAGGCAAAATTGAAGCTACTAACGTTTACATATTACATAAAAATACACAGCTTTAGTATTCTTTAATAATTTATATAGCATTAGTATTTCGAGATATAAAACATTCTCTTTGTAATATATTCTACATACACACAAATAAGTACAATATAAAAATTTCTTATCTTTCACAGATCTGAATAATTAATTTTATTATTTAAAATTTTATTATTTAAAAATTTATTATTCAGGTCTCTGTTAAAATAAAATACTGCAACCCCTAATTAATAATTCTTGGACTAATGTTTTAAATAAACTCTGCGTTTACTTTTCTCTTTATTTTCTATAAATGGCAATTGATGATGCAATACTCTAGCATTTAGTTTTTTGAGTGTTTAAAGATAAAACTTTATATTACTTATCCACTAATAGATGGCGCTGTAAGATAGTATGTTACCTCTATTCACTGATGACTTGGCAATTCTGTCAACTCATTAAATCATTAACTAATTCTTGAAAACATAAGCAATTACATTAAAGTGGGAACCCCACTTGAACTCTGGTTAAATAAATCGAAAATTAGAATCAACATGAACAGGTTAAGAGTAATTCTATAAAAGAAAAAATCAAAACAAAATCATCAAATTTTTTTAAAATGAGATTCAATAGAATAATCAGGCAGAATATTAATTAGTCTCACTTGAAGGTTTCATATTATAATTAAAATAAAAAGTAAATACAGGATGATCTTTTTTAAATCTATCTAATACGCAAAATGGCACTAAACTTGGTATTTAGACTAATCAAGACATGGGAAAAAGGATTCGGTGAAAAAAGTTTTAGTTCCAAAAATCACAGCTAGGGCATTTTGTGGCACTTCTGTAGTTTACAATAACTAGAATTAGCAAAAAACACGGGTATCAAAAAAATGCAAATGTTATGCGATGACAGCAAAAGTAATATAAAAGCAAGTAGTAGACAGCTTCGACAAATAGGAGGATGAATTGAAAGCCACTAAGTAGGCACTACGACATCACGATGAGGATTATTTTTGATTAGATGATTTTTCGTCGGATTGATTAGTCTTTTCTTAGCTCCATTATCTCATTTTATGAATACTCCTTTTAGGGTGCCATGAAATAGGAATCTTTTTCCATCAGACATTCTACGTGCTCACACCTAGGTAACTGAGTTCTGGGTCCCTGAGGTCGTATTCTGGTACTTCATACTCATAGTTTCTAGACCAGGTGCTCACACTCTATCTCAGAGTCCCTGAGTGGTCGTTTTTCGACTTTTGTTTCTCCCCTGGCCAGGGGAGATTCCCTTGCACTCACATTTCTCTCTGAATATGGACACGGATACAAATATGGCTGGGCAGGATACTTTTCGCACAACCCAAAAACTGATGTTAGAACGTCATTTTGACAGACTGGATGAGATTAGTACCATGATCCAAGATATTACGAATTCAAAAGAATTTACCCAAGAAGATAAAGAAGCGGTCAGGGGGAAACTACAAAACTTCGCAAAACAAATTGGAAGAAACACAACCAAGAAACAACAGATAAATCCCACCGTTGTGGAAGAACATAACATAGAAATGCTAGAATTGGATGAACAAAACGATTTTATCGCAAATATCCCAACCGGAAATAAATTTCAAATTCTTGAAAAGCAGAACACAAAAAATAAATCATCAAGTATCAAGAGAACAAGGACTGAAATTGAAGACCCAAATGAGACACAAAAATCAAAGAAATCACAAAAGGAAACCAAAGAACCTGAAGCTAATGACACAATTATACAAAACGCTGAAGAATCTACCATAGAAGACTCCCAGGAACTCACCCTGGCAAAACCACACAGGAAAATACCTCCCATCATTATTAGAGATTTCAAATATACCTGGAAACAGTTAGACAAATTGTTTACTGAAGCCAAATTAGGTGGTTACACCGCAAAATCCACAAATTATGAATGAAAAATTAAATTTACCGACGCTGATTCTCACAGGGCGGCCATGAAAATTTTAGAAAATTTAAACATTGGATATCACACATACTTACTCCCAGAAGAAAAACCACTTAAGGTGGTCATTAGAGACCTCCCTACAAATACAGAAATAAAGGACATTTCTGACGAACTTATAGAAGAAGGATTTGTCGTCTCCTCCATTCATCAACTAACACACCGCAGAGACGGAGTTGTACAAAGCCTACCACTTTTCCTCATCACACTCCCCAAAACATCTAAAGCCAAAGAAATTTACCAACTAAGATACATAAATAAACTTAGAATCCGTATTTAAGAATACAAAAACAAACGTGAACCGACACAGTGGCATCGCTGTCAAAAATTACACCATTCGCAACGCACATGCAACATACACCTAAATGTGTAAAATATGGTGAAGAACATTTCACCCATGAATGCAAAAAGACCAAAGACATACCTGCCAAATGCGTGAATTGTCAAGGTGACCACCCGGCAAACTTCCGAGGATGCACCACATTCATAGAAGCGACAAAAACTAAAAATAAAGATAGCACCTCAATCAAGATCACTAAAAAAGTAGTGGTTGAAAATAGAACCTACGCCCTTGCGGCCAGCCAAAACACTTTGCAAGAAACCAAAACAATATTAGATCACCTAAAACTTTTTGTTTCATACATACAAAATTCAGGAATTATCGCAGCTATGACAGCCACCACAGCTACTATTAATAACAAAAATTCCAATAATTAATATGAACAATAAACAAAACTCTATAGATCTAATTCAAATCGATAACTAGAACGCCTGTGGACTAATAAACAAATTCGATGAACTTAAAGAATTTATTATGCATCACGACCTTGATATCTGTGCAATTACTGAAACGCACGCAAACGGAAATCATAGTTATATAATTCCCAATTACAAGACCTACCACTGCAATAGACTGTTATACAAAGGAGGCAGGGTTCTCCTGTTTGTTAAAACTGCAATTCCATCTACATTTTTCAGTGACAAAAACAATGAAGGTTATGAAGAAATTTCGGTCATCACCGAACTCTAATAAAAAATTGATTAAACTCACGGCAATCTACAACCCGCCTCACAGACAAATTACTGAGAAGGACATGGAACACCTTTTCCCTAGCCAAATGGACACTATTGTCATAGGTGACTTTAACAGCAAGCACCAAGTTTAGGGTTGTAGATCTACAAACAAGAATGGACGCAAACTGCTCAACTTGCTAAGCAATAATAATTTTAAAATCTTTACACCTATGGAACCCACCTATTTTCCTGTTTTCCAAACTCACCATTCGGATATTCTTGATTTCTTCATAACAAATTCAAATTATCATATTGCTGCTGATGTTATTAATGATATGAGCTCTGATCACCTTCCAGTTATAGCTTCAATAAATATCAACACAAGACCCCTATAGATGACATCATTATGATAACAAATTGGAATCTATACACCAATATTTTAACAGTAACTAACTGGACATTAGCAAACATAAACAACAACCTAGATGCAGATATTGCAATTCAATCTTTTAATGAAACCTTAAATAAAGCCTTTAAAGAAGCCACAGAAGAAAGAAAAAGAATAAATAACTACTATAAATTACCAAATGAAATCAAAGATCTAATCAAAGAAAGAAATAGAACTGAGAAGAAATACCGCAAAACTTCTAATCCCATTTATAAAACACAAATTAATAATAGAAGAATTAAATCTGAAATTATCAAATACAAGACTGCTAGATGGGAACAAACCCTTGCTTCACTAAGTACCGATGATAACTCCATTTGGAAAATGGCAAGGAACATTAAAACTAAGACCCGAACCTGCAAACTACTGCACGGCGAGCGGGGACCTGTCTACACAGAAATAGAAAGAGCCGAGGCTTTTGCAGATAGCATGGAAAGACAATTCCAACAAAATGAGACGAACACTCTGATCCAGATTTTGAAAACAATATCAAAAGTAACGTTAGAAGAATAACACACGAACATCCGAACTGCGAGAAATAAGAACCCACCAACGATGAAGAAGTCAAAAACATTCTACACAAACTCAATAAGCGTAAATCACCTGGCCATGATCAAATTAATAAGAAAATGTTAAAAGGACTCCCACCTAACATTATCAAACAACTTATTATTTTATTTAACTACTGTTTAAATGCAAATTATTTTCCACTCCCATGGAACAAAGCTGTCATTATCATGCTACTTAAACTTGGAAAAGGCCTCACCGTTCCTAATAACTACAGTCCCATAAGTTTGCTTTCATCAGTTGGCAGGATTTTTGAAAAAATTATTTATAACAGACTATCACCATATCTTCATAAATTACAAAATGAACAATATGGCTTTCGTAAAAATCTTAGTACCACCAAACAGCTGATCAGAATTCTTGAATTCATTGGCAGAGGCATCAGAAATAAAGAAAAATCAGCATTTATGATGCTTGATATATCTAAAGCATTTGATAGACTGTGGCATATTGGATTAATATATAAATTAATTCAACTTAAATTCAATAATAACATTATTCTCCTTATTAAAAATTACCTTTCAAGCAAAACATTCAACATACGCATAAATAAAATTCTCTCTATCATAAGAACAATTGAGGCTGATGTTCCTCATTGAAACATTGTCGGCCCAATTTTATATCTCTTTTACACGGTTGACTTTCCAATAATCAAATCTGATTTTAACAGCATTACTGCATATTATGCTGATGACACTGCCATTATTCAAAAATCAATATCTATAAATCTCGCAATAACGAAGCTTCAAATAAAACTCAAGAAAATCGAAAACTGGTGTAGCGAATGGAAAATTCAAATTAATACAGATAAATAAAATTTATTGATTATCAAACCCCCCAGGACATCATATAAAAGACAAAAAGACTTATATATGTTTGATAAGAAGATTCCTGTTATCAAATATGCGGTTTACTTAGGTTTGACTATAAACGAAAATCTCTCCTGGAAACCCCACGTCAAAAATAAAATCAGTAAAGCAAGAGCAGCTACTTTTGGTCTCCGACCTCTAATGGGAAGAATCAGCACTCTTAATGTCGCAATGAAAAAACTCATATATACTGCCACTATCAGACCAATAATCACCTATGCATCCCCAGCATGGTGCTTCGCGGATCAAAGCACAATGAAATTTTTGGACACTTTCCAAAACAAAACACTCAGAAATATGCTTGGAGCTCCAAGATACATAAAAACGACATCCATTCTTCGCGACCTTAAAATGAACTCCTTAAGTCAACATGTAGCCAAACTTAATATAAATTTTTTCAACTCTGCAGAAAATTGTAAGGAAGCTGATTTCAACAAAATTTTCCTTTGTGAAAACAACCCCGAAGACTCAACTTGAAACCGATTGCAGCTCACTATCTCAGTGATGCAACCCTGTCCAGCCTTTCAAAAATTCACTTGTAAATAGTTACTGAAAATAATTTTTCTTTTGTATTTTCATACATTTTCCCTACTTTTTTCAGTATGTTGAATTTTTGTTCATTTAAATATGTTAAATATTTCTCTCATTTATCTCAGTATTAATTTGTATCTTTGACATGTCTTTTTCCCGCTGTTATGGGCAATTTTATTCAGTTATGTATTCATTAATCTAGATTTTGCTTATTTTTTCCATCATTATTGTTCTTACTTCATTATTTTCTGTTTTTTATCTTATATTATTCACTTTTTTAAGTGATTTTCTCTATTCTTCCGAATTTTCCTATGCTCCGCCTCTCCTTCCCTCAACTCCTCTCCTTCCAGCACTCATGAACCCTCCCACTATTCCATTTTCTTATTTACATGTTTTTTTTTTTAATTTTTTTTCCCCCTCCGAGGAAGAAGTAAAAGCAGCTTCGCTGCTATATGCTTTGATATTTCTACAAATCTAAGTCTATTCCATCTTATGCTTTCCGAATTCTTCATGCGAAGTGAACTCAAAATCTTAACGTTCAGGTGCAATATTATGCCTATTACACGCATGAAATTTAACCTCTTCCTTTTTAGCACAGACGTTACAAAAACTATATTTTATTTCCATCATATTTGAAAAACAGCAGGAAAAACTGAAATTCTTTCTCATTTACACACTTTTCCCTCTCTAGGTGTCGCTACTTGATTTTTTCTATTCTAAAATTCGGGTAATGTACGTGACGTCACTCTTTCAGAATCTCAGTTTCTAGATGCTTGTGTTAATAAATGAAATTTAACTCGTTTTAAAAATCAGTGTTTCAAACGAAATTTACAAATTTTTACCTTTTTTAAATTAATTAGCTCCAAACTTTACCACAAGTCATGAGCTGTAGCATTATACCTCACGAAATATTTATGTAAATAAGGAATAAAGGAAATATAAATACTTATTAATAACTGTCTATTTAATAAAGTGGTATCAGTTTTAAAATGGGATTGCTTACTTATTTTGCATTCTTTCAACTAAATAAATTGTGCATAATGTGTACTTTCCATATATAATCGGGATAATTTAAATATTTTATATGTATATTTTACGGATTACATATCGTTTAATTAAAAAAATAAACAAATTATTGTAATCCTCACTATTGGGCTTTTGAGTCTTGTGAATGCCATTATAAGTATACGTTTTTCATCTTCATATAGAACGAAATAACTTTCCTAACAACCCAATATATACAATGTTGGAGTAATTTTAATTAATAAATGATTAAAATAGGACTAATGATTAAATTTAAAATATATGGAAAATAAAGCTTGTGAGAGAATACTACACATTGACTCTTTCAAATACCATCCCTTTTATAAGTAAACTAAACTATTAAAAACTAATTTTTTAAAGTCTCACTTAAAATATTAGTAATATGGATATAGTTTTGCATTCACAAATTTTTAATGCTATTGAATAATTCACTCTGTTAATGAATTCAATACTTTTGATAATAAATTTGTACTTATGTTCTTTAAATATTGATGAAAACACCCAATGATTTGGTTAAGTTTTAACATTATGAACAGAATATTTTTCATAATTATTGATGAACATGAATGAAATATTTTATTAAACATTCTAATAAAGCATGAAAATCATATAAAAATTTAAAGCTTTCATTCCTTGTAATTTGGAATATTTTATATAAAATTATTTTTGAGTAAAATCTACAATCTTTTTTTCAATTGAAATTTAACAATCAATGATTAAGAAAATAAAAATGGTTTATTATTCTTATCGATAACTTGCATCGCATATAATTCTATTGTTGTTATTTATTGTTACTTTTTTGGATTTTTTGCAAAAACAATTGTATAAATTTATGTTAGGATAATAAATTAGTAAGAAAAAAAAGTGTATTTCGTTCCTGAATTTTTTGAAATCATTTACTCAAACAACATATTTTGATTTCAATAAAAACAGGAAGTAAAATAAAAGTTATTCGAAACCAAAATGATGTAAATTTATTAACTTTTTTAAGCTCTCTCAAGCTACATTGGCATAACAAATAGTAAAAAAATAAATTTTCTAAAGCACACAGAAAAAGTTGTATTGTTTTTTCAAGTACAAGACAATTTTTCTCATTATCTCTATTCTTTTTAGAAATATAATGAAAAATAGTAATGAAAGAGGTATATACATTCTCTTCTAATGCATTTAGAAAGAATATTCATTTAGTAAAGAATTCAAAGGCTGCAGAGGTAGGTAAACATATTAGTTACAGCCAATCTCAATTTTGTATCCTCAAAAATATCAATTCTATGAGAACTCATCATTGTTCAAGAGCAGTAGAGTTAGTTCATGTTAGAGTTAGTTCATGTTAGAGCTGATAAAACATTTTGGTATGATTTGCTTTAGAGACAATTATACAAAATGATTTTGAATGATTGCGGCTGTCAGAAGGAAAAGAACTGTCAATGTTGCTTTATTTTTCAACATTTATCATTCTATCTTTTCATGATCATGGAAACAACAGTCATCCAAAGATCTATCTCATTTAAGAATTATGAACCCTGTGCAAGATCAGTCTATTGCTATTAAATTAAACGGAATCGAGTAATAGTCTCTTTACGTATGATATCTGTAGATGCAACGAGCTATGGTAAGAAGATATCGGCCTTTACTGTGCTGAGAAAGTTACATTTGACGGACTTTACACCTGAGTCCTAAAAAGGTTTTGTTCCTCTATCGGCTAAATACAAGGGGACATGATTAAAAAGGCGTTGCCATTTTGGGAAATCATTATTTTTACGGATTTTTCCTACAACCAGTTGACAAACGATCAAGAATGCAGAGCACTAGGGATACGTAATCTGTCTGCAGTCAGATTGCCTTAAAACAACACTAATCATCACGCATTTCAAAGTCTCGTCTCGTCAAGAATATCGCATCGATCTATCTATAGATGCGTTAAAGTATAGGTGGAATAAGATCTAAACTTCATTTTAAGATTGTATGCTGCATCAGGTAGCTCTACTTTCGTTGTAATTGAGGATAATGTGTTTCTGAAACTTGTCACCTTCGACGACTGTCTGAAGAATGAGAGGAGTGTGCGCTTGGAGTGGATAGCGTACTCGTCCGAAGTAAATCCCATTAACAGTCTATGGGATGCATTCGGCTATGTTAGGTATATAAATTTCCCAGACACTCTACAGACTTATAGAAACTATTCCATAGAAGGTTTTATATTAGTTTTAAAATCCATTTTGTTACTTCAACAAGTCTAATAAATGCTGAAGTTTAGTGTATTTATTGTGCTAGTGACAGTTTTTGTACAGGAGAACTAATTCATAAATGCTACTGACTAAAAAAAGTAATCTATTAGAATAAATAATTATAATAACTGTATAATTAGTTATGAAAAGTAAATGAAGTTTTAATTCCCTAATATAAGTTGGGCATACAATTTGTCCATATTAGTTATATAATGAAATACATGATATCAAAATTTTGATAAAAAAGATATGTATAGGGAAAATTATCTTTTCAAGTAATCTTCAGCCATAGAAAAAAACTTTTATCCAAGGAAGCCAGATGAATGCGCTTCATTATTTTGATGTTAAATAAAGACATCAGAGAGTCAGTTACAGTTTCCACATGAGAAAATGTGGTTAGAATTATGAAAAACTACACATTTCAAATGTAAATTTTAAACAAATTAAAGACAGCTACCAATCTAATCATTTTCAAACCTAAAATCTAGCATCGATTTCAAAACAATAATTCCAAAATGTGCAGTTATTTGAAGCATAGTTTATTGCACCTCATTTTGGAGAAGAGTTAATTCTAGAAATAGTTTAAAATATTAAGGAATATATTACATGTTTGAAATAATAAAAAATTTTAGATATCAAAATTCATCTAAAAATATATGCTCTGATATTATTTATATTTAAATTTTATCTCTTGAGTAAATTCAAAGGTAATCTGATTGCGCTGACTTTACGAGTTTACAGTAACTATAGTGAAACCACATGTATTCATAATATTATTATTTCTAAAAAATTGATAAATATCCGAAACAGATTAAAATCAATTTCATACTAATTGAGTATCGTATTTTAAAAGTTTGAAAAAGTATATAAAATTGTTTATTGTTTGGTGAAAAATGTTCTAGACTTAGAATAATTATCATACTTATTGCGATCTGTTAAGGATAAAACCACCCTTTTAATATTTTTAATATATTTCATGATATATGAAAAATATAAACATACGTAAGTACTAAATTTATTTGATACCACATTGCGGTTATCCTGATAGCTTTTGTAAAGCATTTTTAAGAACTTCAGCATTTTACCATGCTAGAGGTTTTCATAGATAATGGCATTATTCACTTTCTAACAAATATGCATACAGTTAGCAGGAACATAGTACAAACTCTCGTTCGACAGCGACTTATAGAGAAATCGGAACTTTTCATTCATGGTTCCACTACTAAACTTTATTAAGCTTTACCATGGGCTATTAGAGTTTTTTATGTCAAGTGATGAAGAAGTAACTGGTGAAATTACAAAAGAATATGTTAGTTAAGTTATTGATTATATCATCTGATAGCAACTCTCAAATTTGCCAAGATTATCTTCAAATTTAAAACAACTGCATCTAGATAGTTGTCTCTAGCTGTTGTGTTGTTTTTTTATGTAAATAAGTGCAGATGGAATCCAAGATTTCCTTGTTCAATTTAGCACCTTTCTAAAATAGCCATCCAAAACGACTTTCAAGAAGGTATCTTCGCATTCGATCTAAGCCATAGAGTATTTTATAAATACCATAAAACTTTAGTAAAGAATCAATTTCAAACGCAGGATTTAATTTGAATAGAATATTGCACCACTGTTTACACAGAAATTTATCATGATAAAAAAATTTTTAATTTATTAGACTTTTTTCAAATTTATATGTATTTATTAAAATAATCTTTAAAATTCTGAGAATGGTTGCAAAAAAAAAAAAAAATTGAACAGCTTTTACCTTTTACTAACATAATAAATAGTAATTTTTTATTGCAGTTTCATCCAAGACAAAAATATTAAAAAAATTTTTTCCTCATACATTTTATTTGAAATGGAAACAAATAAAATACTATGGTGCTCACAGGAGAGAAAATAAGTAAAAAGGAAACTTGAGCCTTAAATTGTGTAAAAAAATAATTGAATCCATTTCTTGCAGAAGATTTCACAGCTGAATCATTACATAATATTTATAGGGGATTTATTTTTAAGCAATAACAATATGTTAAAGAAAATTTAATAATTAAAATTTTCAGTTTGATAAAGAAAATTAGTGTATATTAAGGAATAGTGACTTGGCAAACATAATTCTTAACCAAGCAATAATAGAAGATGTTGAAAAAAATTAATAAGGAGAGAGAACACCATATTGCCCATTATTACTTTTGACATACAATAATCTATGCATTTTAAAAGCTAAAATAAAAATCAAGCAGATTAAGAAATAAGAAATGAGGGTAGTTAAAGCTCATAGGTACACAGTAATTTATAAATATAATACAACTTTGGTGAATCAGTTTCTAATATCATATATACTTTTAAAGCAATATTACAGTATTATTGAGATGGAAAGAGAAAGTTTTGAGATAATAAAAGATTATTTCCATTTGCTTAGATTTTCTTTATATTTATATAAAAAAGTATGTATTTATTATTACAATTATCCTGAGGAATCTAAGATTTAGTAATAAACGAGGAGTTCAATAAATTTTATCTTTCATTTACATAATCAAAAATAATCTATTATTACTGTGATTTGGGAGATAATACATTGAAATATTTTT
>JAPDSC010099794.1:12618-30705 GCA_026290005.1 Latrodectus geometricus | reverse complement strand
CATCATGTTGCGCACTTTCGATATGAATGTCAAAAAGGTTTCAATTCAAAACAAAAAAACGTTTATAATTACACTGAGATCACGTCCGGGTCACCAAAATGTTAGATATGACTAAATTTAACCAATTTTGTCTCTTCATAACTATTTTATATTAAAAAATGACATTAGAACGTTCTAACACACAAACATTATTTATTTTATTTTCATCCGTATTCTAAAAAACAAAACAAAACGTTGCCAATCACTCAAAGTGAAGTATTAATTTAGAAAAACATAAAACTCAAACGATTTATAGTAAAATACAACACTATCCATTATAAAAATATAAAGTTTATACTGTTTTATATGAACAGAGAAGACACGGGAGTTTTGTCTTCGGACAAGTATTTGAAAACTTAGCATTACGATGATTTATCTTTGAAAACTAAATTTTCAAAGTTCAACCTAGTTGATTATAGTGTTGATTCAGCTTCTTTTATTTCTAAAATGTTTTTGATGTGAGCATTTTCCCTTTTTTTCTCTTCTAAATTTAAAAATATATCATTCTACTTTATTTCACTTCAAGAATTTCTTTATAGCCCTGATCAATGGTGCGCAACAAAATAAAAATTACAAAATATTTTCATTAAGGTAAAATAAACGCCACTTTTTTGTTTTTTCCTTCTTCTATTTAATTCCGACAAATTTGCATTCCCTATTTTTCTCTATCTCTACTGAATGACTCTATTTTTTTCTGCGTTAAATTCGAATACTTTCCGATCCGATGAGTAATATTGTGGCCAAGTCGGTTCTGAATTCCTGGTTACAGGATACTTGAAAAATATTTCAGAATTTTAAATTGATGAATTGAATTTCCATAACAGTCATTTCTTCAATTCCATTTACAATTGATATACTTAAAGTTAAACAAAAAAAAAAGTATCAAAGGTTATCAGTATATAAATTATTTAGTACATCCAAAATTAGTCTGGATTGATATTCAGAATTTAAAAACCTAATTCAAGGATTCAATCTAGCAAAATTCCATTATGAAAATAAATTACCACGTAGGATATTAAAATTTTAAGTTGATACATAAATATTCCTAGCGAACACATAAAAAAAATGTTTGTTTACATAAGTCTGAGTTTTAGGTCACTAACAATATTTTATGTCGCATATAGCACTCATTGAGGTAAATACAGAAAAAAGAATTCTAGTTAAGCCTTCAATAAAGACCATAACAATCGTAAGTAAACTCCTCGGCAAAATGAAATTGAAATACGTCTCATTGACATGCACTCAAATACACAATAGAATCTTTTTCGTCTAAATTGACTTTAAAGTACAGAATTATTCGTGAGTTTGTATAACTTCAAACAAGAAATTTTGAAAATTTTTCTAAAATAATTTATAAGATTTAGATAAAGATCAATATTATTAACTAAAAATCCAATATATTTTCATATCTCAGAATATATAAACTTATTATTAAACTATTTATAATCAACAAACTAGCCAAATTGGAAAATTTTCGCTGATCATGCATTCCGGAGAAAAATGTACCTATCGGTTATAGAATGATTGCGATTTGGAAAAAAAAAAAAAAAAAAAAAAACAATATTTAATATTCCTTAATAATATTTACCGTCCTATGAAATAATAGAAGAAAATGGAAATGAAAATTTTAGCGTTGCTATTGGAAAAGCTTTTAAGGTGATTTTGAAATAATTTATCTGAAATCGATGTGAGTGATATCGAAAATATTCTGACAAAATTTTCTGCAAGCTAAAAAATGGGCAAAATTTAATATTTTAAATTAATAAAATAATAAATCAAATTATTAAAATCATGGTAAAATTTCTAAATCATGAAAAATTATGGAAAAATAATCATGGAAAAATTCAAGCATGTATACCAAAAGATCTGTCGGAAGTGATAAGCATTAAGTTTGCTTAAATACAATGAAGCTTTAGATAATACGTCTTCAATTGAAATATTTAAATATTTTTCTGATGATGAGTACTGTAGAATTGCTGTAGAAACAATTCATTGTTCAAGCTATTCAAATTAGTGATTGATTTTCATATTTCGGAATTAATATATTTATCCGTTTCTTAGTTTTTAATGGATGTATCACATTACATAATAAAAAATATTATTCGTGTGAAAACAAAGATTTATTAACTGGGTTTGTACAGAGAAACTGTATAATTAAATTACATTCACATTTAATTATACAAATTAAATTCCAAAAAGATATATATGATTTAATCATGTATTTCTATTTAGGAAAATTCAAAAGTTTCTGAAAACCTATTTTCTTTTATTTAAAATCTTATAGTAAATGAATATGAATGCAAGGTAAAGGTTTATGTGATGAATGTTCCGAATTACAAGTATTTCAGGATATACTTCAAGAAAATTTATGAATTTCTAATATTAAAAAAAGAGTATCATTTTATTAGTATTTTTACATTATTCAGACTTTTTACTTATTAGATAATAAATAATAAACTATTATATACCCATTATGCGCAAAAGAAGTAAATTTCTGAATTAGATCTTCACTGACTTTTTTGTCTTCAAGAGTGTAATTTTGAGTGTTCCTAAATGGTTCTCCAAAAACGTAAGGAATTTCAGCAAAATGAGGCACTCCTACCCATTTGTCGTCATTGTCATTCAGGGAACGATGAGAAAATAAATATTAATAAACATTTCTTGCATTATCAGCAAGAGCCATATTTGCGCATTTCATAAGATAATCACTATAAATCATCGAAAACGCTTGAAGAGGACCATCAGATGAATCACCTACTATTTCTTTCATGTAATTATCGAATATATGACTTGAAGGGATTTTAGACAAATTTAAAGACTTAAAAATCTCTTCAAGAACTTTCTTCGCTACGGAAACAGTAAGGAGTGGCTTTTGATCGAATCTAAAAAGGCGTGGTATACTATATATCATAAAAAGTGAACCTTCATCTTAGTTATTACCAGTCAGTGTAGGTATTTGAGAAAATTCTCCAGATTGTAAATTTTTACTTTGTGGTGAATTTCTTTATGTTCCCGAATGATGAAGCTCGTCATCTTACATGAAACTAATTTTATTAGCCTACATTACAACACACCACACACAACACAAAACACTTAACATTGATATACATTGTAACACTCGTGGGCACATTTAAGAGACGTCTTAAATGTGCTGTTCGTGCTTTGGTTCGTGCTTCTGTTCGTGCTTTGGTTTCTCTTCATCAAGACGTATGTTAATTTTGTTCTCGACTTTGTTTCTGCTGCTATAACCGGTTTCGACTTCTCCCTCGTGGTGCCGTTTCCCGCCGATGGCTGAGGGCGGCGATGCCGTCGATCGACCCACGGAGGGTCTCCTACCTTCTATGCCGATCATTATCTGTAGTGAACTTGATGCACAGTCGGATAGAATAATTACAGACATGGATTATTCTGAATTTCCACCACTAAGTGATTCAAGTGATGTGCCCGGCTGCAAAGGCCCTTTGCAGGTCCAGCAAGTGTTATCTCAAAATGTGCCTTCGTTAAGTGTGATACCCGATAGGGTTAACTCCGACAACGTGGTGGGTACTAACCCTAAATCGACTAATATTAGTATGATCGCCCAATGTTCTATTAAAAATGTGGTGCCTAATCTTGATCAACTCCTATCTTTGGATCCCAGTATTCCTGTGACAAAAGTGGAAAGATGCAACACTCTAAAGGACTTAGTCAAAAATAGTGAATTATTGGAAACACTAGCGAATACCCAAAAACGGATAATGGATGGAATAGAATCATGTGATATGAACTATTATGTCAATGATCTTTGGATTTACCAAAATCAGCTATATCAACAGGCATTCTTAGGCAGCCAAAAATTACGAGGTAAGTGCTCTCAATTTGGTCATTGTTTAATATCTAATTGTACTTTGCATGACAAAAATGAAAGCATAGCCAATAATTTATCAACTGATTCTGAATCTGACAATTATAGTAGTTTATGTACTTCATCTAAAAAACCAAAATCTAAATGTAATAAGGGGACCAAAAAGGTTCAAAAAAAGGTTAAAAACAAATCAAAATGGTCAGTCCTTGACTCTGATCTTAACTCTAGATACAAAACTATTAACTCAATCTTTTCTACTGACAATGATATAAATAATGATAATGTTAATATTTCAAATTGTGTTGTAAATAATTCTAAAAATGATAATTCTGGAAATATGTATGAAAATTCTGTGTTGCAAAATAATGTATCTAATAATTCTTCTGTATTTAATAATGTTGTTGATATGGATGATGTAAATATTGCAAATAATCCTGGTAATGCAATTAACACCATGGGTTCCTATGTCGACCCACATATTCAGTCTATAAGTGCTGGCCCAGGCCTCCCTAAATTCTTAAATGTAAATAATAATGTTGATATGAATAACTCTAGTAATCATAATGCTATATCTGTTTCGTACCATGATTCACAAATACCATCCACTAGTGCTGGCGTAAGCGTGACTAATGTCATGAAAAACAAAAGAGCACTAGTTTCGACCAGTGATGAAGAAGGATTTGAGAAACCCAAAAAAACCGCCTCAATTAAAACATCACAATTGCCCCCTCGGACTGATACTGTAAATAAATATTCCCCCTTACAGAATATAATTAACAAAGATGACAATACAACTAACTCCCAATCTGAAATCAATAAAGTCCCAAAGAATGTTACTCCACCAATACTTATAAAACTCGAAAAAAATTTTAATGAGACAATTTCTAATCTTAAGCAAAATTTTGACAAAACTCTTACTGCCAAGCTCTCGGGTGAATACGTTAAAATTCTCCCAACCTCATCTGAAACTCATCGATTAATCACAAGGCACCTAACTGATAGCAATATTGAATGCCTTATTATAAAAAATCGTCACGAAAAACCACTCAAAGTGGTATTTAAAGGTTTACCTAGCTCTACTCCTGTAGAACTAATAAAAGATGAATTAACTGAAAGAGGTTTTGACGTGGCTGCAGTAGCGGTGATGAGAAAACACAGAGTCAAGGAACCCATACCATGTTTCCTAATCACCTTAAACAGTAACGAGATAGCTAATAAAATATACGAAATTAACGAAATATTACATGTAATTATAAAAGTCGAAAAATACATCAACAACAGGCCTGTGCAATGCTATAATTGCCAAGCCTTTGGACATAACTCGTCCATATGCCACCTTCAGGCAAATTGTGTCAAATGTGGTGAAAAACACCCTTCCAGGAGCTGCCCACTTAAAAAACTCGAAAAACCTAAATGTGCAAATTGTGGCAATAGTCACACAGCATCATATGGAGGCTGCCCAAGCAACCCCTTAAATAAAAATAAAAATTCTCAACAATCAACAGTCATGCCTACTAAACTTATAAAAAATAACGTTACATTTGCCCAGGCAACTGCACAGAGCATCCCCCAGCAACCTAAGACATGCCCTGCTCCTACCACTAACCCCTTAACTGAAATTGGGAACTTGGACAATATAAGTGTAATTCTCAAACTTATAAAAGAAATTAATATTATTTTTAAAGAATATCCTGCCCTACTCAGTGCTGTCCCCATTCTGGAAAAAACCATCCACCCTACCGATAAACTAAATATTTTACTGAAAGCCCTAAGCATAACCGAATCCAATAATGATAAATAAAAAATTTAATAACCTCAAAATGATGATGTGGAATGCAAACGGTATCCTTGCCAAACTTACTGAATTTAAAAACTTTATTTTTAAAAATAATATTGATATAGCATTCCTTCAAGAAACACATTTTGTAAAAAATAACAAACTTAATATTCCAAATTATTCAGTCTATAGAAACGACCGTGCTCAAGCACAAGGCGGTACGGCCATAATAATTAAAACGGCAATAAGCCACTCCTCCATCCCCACCCCTAGACTTTATTTCATGGAGGCAACTGTTGTTAACCTCCACTACCCGGATACCGGAGATATTTCTCTAATCTCACTATACATCCCTCCAAACGCTAAAGCAAATATTGTCATGGATATCGAAAATATTACCTCTATCAATCACAAAATAATTTTGGCTGGCGACCTTAACGCAAAACATCATAACTGGGGTTGCAACTATAATAACACTCCTGGTAGGGTTATCAACACGTTCGTACAAAACTCAGAATTTCAAATATCTCGCCCTGACAAACCAACGCACTATGGCCGGTCATTTGGTAACTTTATTGATCTTTTGCTCTCCAGGGGGGTCCTACCTCCAACTAAAATCACAACCATAGAAGACCTCCAGTCCGACCACTATCCCGTCCTAATCTACTTCTCAAACTCTCAGGCAGAAAACCAAGAAAATCAGAAAATAATACATAATTGGTCGAAATTTAGACATGAAATCAACACAAAAATTTCCCATAAAAGTTTTAATCCAGCTGTTTCTTCACATCAAATAGAGTCCAAAGTGGACAATATAACCCAAATTATTAAAAATGCCCTTAACAACAGCAAAATTATTCATAACGTTAATCACAGTGATTTCCTACCCTCCAATATACTTGACCACATAAAAGAAAGAAACAGATTAAGAAAATGTTATAATAGGCAAAGATCCCCCACTTTAAAAAACCAAATCAATTTTCTTCAAAGAGTCATTAAAAATGAAATATACGAATACAACCAGAAAAGCTGGACCAATTATATTACCAATTTAAATCTAGAGGATGGATCATTCTGGAGAGCAGTCAATAATAAGCAGAAAAAGAGAGACACTCTCCCCCCACTCATTGACGATAATAAAATCGCAGTCTCCCCCTCGGAAAAAGCTGAGTGCATCGCTAGGTGCCTGGAGGCACAATTTGTAACCAACGCCATATCTAACCCTGTTAATGATGCTAAGGTTAGGGCGGCCGTTGATACATACCTTCAGATTAAACAACCTAAAACTGACACTGGTGACGTACCTGCTTCTGAAGTGGAGGAGATTATCATTAATCTCAAAAACAAGAAAAGTCCTGGGCATGACCAGGTGACAAACAAAATCATGAAGCAATTACCTGTAATTGCAATCTGCTACCTTTCAAACATCATAAATGATATTCTGTCACTTGGACATTTTCCCAAACAGTGGAAAAAGGCAGTGATCATTCCGATACACAAACAGGGAAAGTCTAGAAAAAACCCTGCCAATTACAGGCCTATTTCCCTTCTCCCTACAATGGCAAAAATAACAGAAAAAATTATTCTGAACAAACTTAACAACTTTGAAACTGACAACCAAATAATTTTACCTGATCAATTTGGATTCAGAAAGTCCATGTCCACCACCCATCAATTGCTTAGAGCCACTGAAAAAATAACAAAAGGTCTCTCCAGGCGTAAATCGACCGGAGGGATATTTCTTGATATCGAGAAAGCATTTGATCGGGTGTGACATACAGGGCTCCTATACAAATTGATCAGTTATAATTTTCCCAACTATCTGATAAAATTAGTTAAAAATTACTTAACTAATCGAACCTTTACCGTAAGACTTGATAATAACTACTCTTCTGAAAGACCCATTTATGCAGGCGTCCCCCAGGGATCACTGCTGGTTCCATTCCTTTTTAATATTTATATAAATGATATCCCCAAGCATCGCAGGACTATGCTTTGCCTGTTTGCGGATGACACTGCCATTCTCTCCACTAATAGCCATTATAATAAAATACACGAAAATCTCACAGAACACCTGACGGCCATAGAAGGGTGGCTTCAAACGTGGAAAATAAAACTGAATATCAACAAAACCCAAGCTATAATGTTTACCAGAAAAAAGACCCGCCCTCCACAAATTAAACTAGGTGGAGTAACAATCCCGTGGATAAACAAAGTAGTCTATCTCGGCCTAACACTAGACAGTAGAATTACGTGGAAAGCCCACATTAATAAAATAAAAAATAAACTTATTTTAGCAAAAACAACACTATACCCTCTCATTTCTCATAATTCTAAGCTCTCATTGTTCAACAAACTAATGGTTTATAAAGCCTACTTGCATCCAATAATGACCTATGCAGCCCCAATCTGGGGCGGAGCAGCAATTACCAATATTAATATACTTGAGGCCCAGCAAAGTAAAATCTTAAGAATGATCTCTCGGGCGGAATACTACTTCAGGAATGAGCTTATAAGGGAAAACCTGGGTGTATTGTCGCTTGAGAGATACATTAAATATCTTGCATTTCGATTCTACGAAAACATTTACAAAATTAATAACCCAGCAATACAAAATATCGAAAACTATAACCCATATGAAATACACTACTTCAATAGGCCAAGATCAGTCCTACGCTTAAAACCACTAACAAATAACCCCTCCCACCCACGACGTCTACGAATAGTTTAACATTATATGTAAATACCTCTGTGCATAAAAATTCTTGGAATTTTGTAAATATACATAAAACCATTTGGAACTGTGCTAGTAAATATATTGCTGCACTGTGTTATAAATAACCCCTTGTACTCTTTTGAACCCACATAGATTGCAAACGGCAATGTCCTTCGTAAGCACTCTGTGTGAATTCAACTCATTCATTTTTCCTTAAAATTCTAATAAAAAAAAAGGGGAAGGAAAAATTAAGCTTTCTTTTTATATATTTATGTATATGTCTATTTATAAGAAAAATGGATTTTTTTTTATTTATTTTTTTTTTATTACTAACTTTTGCATTATAACCAAGATTGACATTTATTCTAGAACCATACTATAAAATTTTATTGTACATATTTATTCTTGTATTTACTTTTTTCATTTGTACATAAATCCTCTTGCTACTTAGGGATTGAAAATACAATGTATCAACATTGTTTTGAATTATCAATTTCATCTGATATATTTTCCTAACATTAAATTATTTGAAATTTATTGGTGTTTTTTAATGTCATGCAAAGTACTGCCATTTTGAGAGCACTTATACTATCTACTCAAACTGTTATGTGATTAATCTTATTATGTAACTTCAATCATTATGCTTTTACCATATTATTAGGAATAGAAGGTAAATAGCCGGAAGGCTAGACGCCTACCAACATAAAGATCTATTTCTAATTTAAGAGACGTCCTGTCTCTCCTGTTGCTTTTGTCAGACTGCCTTTGACTTCCTTAGTTCTCCGCGAGGGGCGCTGTTACTATGTCCGTTACAGACTCCCCCTCTGGTTCCGTAAATTCGTCCTCGATCAGGAACCAGCAAGGCATAATTTGAGTTAGGGTTCTTTGGACGACCACGTTTTCGCAGAGGCATAATTGGGGTCGCCTCATTGTCACTGCAAAGACGAAGGGCAGACGTGTGGTAGGGTCCCAGAATCTCTTCAGGATTATCAGGATGGGCCACTTCATACGTTGTCGGAGAACGTTGGGTTACCACAACGTACTGTCCGTCTCTTTTTGGCATGAATTTAGCTGTTTTCTTACGAGCAGCATTGCTAAGGGGATGCAGAGTTACCCAAACTTTATCACCAGGTTTAAACTGAACGGCTTTACGGCGTCGCTTATCTGCATAAACCTTCCTTTCATCTTGTTTCATTTCTACTCTTTCTCTTATTTCAGCAGAAATATTAGCCAGTCTTTTTAAGTATGGGGTGATTTCGGGAACAAAATTTTCGTTGTTTACAATAGCTCTGAAGTCGTTTGTCACATCATCGATTGTTCTCATTTCTCGACCGAATTGTAGGTAAGCAGCAGTTTCTCCTGTTGTATCACACTTAGCACTGTTCATGGCGAACCTTATTACTGGAAGCTTATCTTCCCATTGATCGTGTCGATCTTGAACTAAGATTGCGAGTCTTGGCTTCAAATCCCGATTTTTTCGCTCAACAGGGTTGGCCTGTGGGTGGTATACAGGTATTACAGCTTGATCAATTTGCAATAGGTAACATAGTTGTTGCATCACTGCTCCCACAAACTGTGAACCATTGTCACTAATCAGTCGCCTGGGTAGACCATATCGTAATATTACTTCTTCTAACAAAGTTACTGCACATTCTTTCGCTGTGGCTTGGGTGAGAGCAAACAGCTCAACCCATCTAGTACAGCAATCTTATACAATGAAAATCCATTTCTTTCCATTGGGACTTTCAATCAAAGGTCCGAACAAATCGATGGAAAGTGTTTCGAATCATTGAGAGTACACCGGAGTCCTCAGAAGTCCAGCTGGTTTCTGGTTCGAAGGTTTATACCGATTACAATCAGCACAGTTTTTTATGTATTGAGTTATGTATGAACGCATTCCAGGGAAATAATAACGAGAGGCAATTTTGTAGAAAGTGCGTTCTGCACCATAATGTCCGGCATATGGGGAATCGTGATACTCTTTTAAGATTCTTCCTCGTTCCTGAACAGGGACTACCAGTTGGGCCTCTTCCGAGTCAGATTCTGGAGCGTAACGATATAAAACTCCCTGAGACATGATGTATCCTCGGTTGGTCCAATTCATGTAATTTTCATCTTTTGTTCCACTTTCGAAACAATCAATTATCTTCTTTATGTCTGGGTCATTTAGTTGTTCAGTTCTGATGTCACGTGCACTTCGTGATGGTAAGTCAACGACAACAGTGCATAGATTACAGGTTGTTTCTTCATGCTTGCACACAGGTCTGGATAGCATGTCGGCTACTACATTAGCTTTTCCTGTAATGTATTCTACCTTTAAATCATACGATTGGATTTGTAACGCCCACCTTGCAAGGCGACCAGTAGGTGATTTGAGACTTAGTAACCATCTTAAGGGCTGATGATCAGTTATAACTGTTATTGGAGATCCTTCGATGTAACCTCGGAACTTTTCCAAAGACCATATAACTGCCAAGGCTTCACGTTCTGTGGTCGTATAATTCCTTTCGGCTGATGTTAGCAGGCGGCTAGCATACTCGATTGGATGTTCTTCAGGGCCTTGTCCTTGAGTTAGTATTGCACCCAGGGCGTAATTTGAAGCGTCCGTTCTGAGAATAAAAGGTTTGGTCTCATCTACTTGTTTCAACACAGGGGGTGAAATCAAGCGTTTTTTCAAACATTCAAAACCCGCTTGTTCTTCCTGTTCCCACTTCCAAGTGGAGCGCTTCTTAGTAAGGTTACTCAACGGCCTTGAGATCTCTGCGAAATTAGGAATGTAACGACGATACCAGCTACATGTTTGAAAAAAACTCTGTAACTGCTTTACATTCTTTGGTGAGGGAATTTGGACAATGGCTGTCACTTTAGCAGGGTCTACTTCTATTCCAGAACTTGTGATGTAATGTCCCAGATATTTGACTTTCGAGCAAGCAAAATGGCATTTTGCACGATTAGCATGCAATTTGAACTTTTGGAGTCGTTCAAATACAGCTTTCAAATCTTCTAGGTGTCCTTCGAAAGTTGAAGACATAACAATAATATCATCCAAGTATGTTAAAGTATTAACCTTTAATCCATTGCAGAAAAGGTCCATAAGTCTCTGGAAAGTGGCTGGTGCCGTTTTCAATCCAAAAGGCATTCTGGTGAATCTGTAAACACCAAATGGGCAAACAAAGGCTGTTTTGTCTTTATCTGGTGGATACATTTTTATTTGGTGGTATCCTGATTTTAGATCTATTGTCGACATGTAAGCAGTTTGCTTTGCACTTTGTAAAAGATCGTCCATTCGTGGTAACGGGTATTGATCTGACTTGGTAACAGCATTTAGTTTCCTATAGTCAATGCAAAGACGAAATTCTCCATTTGGTTTCGGAATAAGAACCACGGGTGAAGCATACGGTGATTCGCATTCTTCTATCACACCTGAAGCAAGAAGTGCTTCGATCTCTTTCTTTAGGATGTCTTTCCGGGCAGGTGAAAGTTGATAAGGCGTAGTAGCTACTGGAGGAGCATCACCAGTGTCAATTCGATGTTCGATGAAAGGTGTCGGGTCTCCCCCTGGACGGAAGCAATTTTCATACTGAGAGATGAGGGAATTCATTTGCTTGCGTTGGTTTTCAGTTAACTGTTCACCTTCGTCTGAACGAAGTAGGTGAGGGCTTGCTAGGGTAGCAGTTTCATTCAAGTCGCAGGATTGGGCTAATAGAGTTTCAGCAAACTGGAACCGTTTCTTTGGGTTATCATCAAAGTACCAAGTTCGATCTCGAAGATTTAGTACTATGCCAGTTTTCTCAAGAAAATCCGTACCAAGCAGGGTACGATTCCTTTTAGCATCTGGGAGAGCCATCAAGGTCAATGAGAAATGTCGACCTTCAAGTCCGACAGTTACACAGGTTGTGTAAACGTCTCTCACTTTCTGGGTACCGTCAGCAAGTGTCATGGTGAGACAGGATTTCTCAAATTTAGATCCTTCTTCTTTAAGGATTTTATATAATCTTTCACCAGCAATGGAATGGGTTGCACCACTATCAGCACATGCTGTTCCCGATATGCCGTTTATCGTTAGGTTAATAATAGAATTCTGAGTAGGGGTATGTAAAGAATGAATTTCTATTTTGTCGAAATGAGTAGAACCTAAACTTGCAGAAGGATTACAAGTTGGACATTTCGTTTTAATGAAACCTGGTCTTCCACAACCATAGCAGGTCAACGTTGGTTTCTCAGAGTTGTTAATTGGCTTGGACCTATTAACTTTTTCAGAGCGAAATGTCTTATTATTGAACATTAGTTTTGAATCTTCATGTCGAGTATTTGGAGGTTTTCTTGTATCGGAGGAAGCTAGGTTCTTCTTTTGATTAATGTGTAGGGAATCATAAGTATCCAACTTCTCTACTAACTCAAGGGGTGAGTTTAAATCAGGCCATAAATCAATAAGATGCTCTTTTACTTCTTGAGGCACTCTTTTCTTGATTTGATCAGCTATCATAAGTTCTTTCAGCTGCTGAAAATCCTTAATTTGAAGTTCAGACAACCAACCCTCAAAATAACTTGATAATTCAAAATAATAATCACGCCAATTGTGATCAGAAGTTTTGCGATGCATTGAAAACAAATGCCTATACTTGTCTGCAGTCAATTTGAATCTTCTTAAAAGCATAATCTTCACTTTCTTGTAATCATTAAATTCTTCCTCTGGTTCTTGGGCTATAAGCCTTCCTACGTCAGCTGGCAATCGTCCAATCAAATAGGGAACCCAAGTTTCTTCAGGAACTTTCAGAAACTTCAGCTGGCGTTCAAAAAGATTGAGAAACATCGCCATGTCACCTTCTTCAGGATTGAATCGAGGGAGGATTCCTTGTAGGTCCAATTTTGGTGGATTGTTTACTACATTAGAAGTTGTTGCAGTATTTTGGATGATCCTTTGGCTTTCAAGTTGTAGTTTCAGACGTTCCAATTCAAAAGCTCTCTCCTTGTCAAGTTTGCTAGCATTAGCAGCTTCTTCATCTAATTTCTCTTTTTGGATTCGTTCTTCGATGATATTAGTTAACATATTCTTTACTAAGTCCTCATCATAGTTTGGTGACTTTGTGATCAAATCTTTTAATTCTAGGACCTTTAGACCGTCTGCCCCGTCTAACCCCATTTCTTGTGCAAGAAGCCTGAGATCTTCTTTACGTCCTTTTCCCAAATATGATGCCATTTTTATTTAAAGAAAACAATGTCCTAAAAATGCTAATATTACTTGGTATTTTAGAGTCCTATGAACCTGAATTTCAATAATATTTCACAATATACAAATTAACTATTAATATTCTAATAAAGATACAAAATAGCAACACTTTACTGCAAGAAAAATTCAATGAAACATTAACATTTGCATTAAATATAAAAGAACACTTGCTTAATACTCTTTAAATATTTAAATATTCTGAAATATTTTATTACATTTCCTAGATATTAAATGCTTTCGACACATTATATACTGTTCAAAATATCATTAAAATATATGCAATTTACAAGAAATACAAAGAATAAATTCTAATATCTTCACCGCTGCTATTTCCTTTTAAAAAATAAATTTATATGATAAGACACCATAAATAAACAAAGAATAAAAATCTAATTGAAAGAAATAATACTCAATTTTGTTTTCGTTAATACCATTCGCTTGGAAAGCAACTAAGAGGAATACGAACATGAGTCATACAAAATAACATAAATCTTAACAGTGAGCTCGTTTTCATTTAGTTTTCATTTCCGCTGTTACTCATTTCGAAACAGTTCTTTTTCGTGCATTTACATCAGATCAAATAATAAATATATTTGAGGCAGCAATATTTTCAACTAATAAATTCTGAATAACTAGATGTTCTGAATAACTATTTTATAATTATATAAATTCTGAATAACTTCTGAATTATTTCCTTTTACTGCCAGGGTGGCAAAGATTAAAATGTACACTTTGATATTTAAAATCAAAACAAAACAAATCTACTTATCTTTGAAGTAATCCGCTAATGAAGATAAGGACTTTCCAGTGCCTATCACTTAGACGGTTTTCAGCACCTAGGATTAGGCTTAAAACCTGAGCCAAACAAAACAAGCCGCGAGTTGGGCGCCAATTTTTTTGTGGTGAATTTCTTTATGTTGCCGAATGATGAAGCTCGTCATCTTACATGAAACTAATTTTATTAGCCTACATTACAACACACCACACACAACACAAAACACTTAACATTGATATACATTGTAACACTCGTGGGCACATTTAAGAGACGTCCTGTCTCTCCTGTTGCTTTTGTCAGACTGCCTTTGACTTCCTTAGTTCTCCGCGAGGGGCGCTGTTACTATGTCCGTTACAACTTGACGATTCAAGAAAATATTTTAAACAATCATCACATTTATTGCCGTATGAAGGTGAAAAAAATCGAAATTTTGAAGTGAAGTAATTATCTGCAATAGCAAGTTCAATGCTATTTTTCCCCTTCAAGCAATGTAAAATATCTTTTGATATACTTTTTATGTTTGATCTTTTGAATGAACAACCAAGAACTTTTGAGTACCACTTTTAAGAATAACTTTATGAAATAAATTTCGAGAAAGTGGAGAAACCATATGTTGAAACACTGAAAATGAACCAGCACTTTCACCAAACAACGTATCACGATTTGGATTGCCACAGACACTCGCAATATTTTGACGAATCCATTTCAAAGCTAAGAGTTGGTCATAAAGACCCATATTACCAGGAGCATCATTCGAATCAAGGTTAAGAAAACAAAATACATTTAATCTATAATTAAAAGTGACAACTATGACTTCTCCAAGAGTAGCCAAAACATCACCGTCATATATGTCCATCATTGCTGAGCCTGAAAAATATCCACCTCTGTGTATAAAAGCCTTCACCGGAAGTTTATCCATTCTGTTACAGCAACAGTTGGGTGGCAGCCATATGTTTAAATACAAACAATCCTCGCTAAAATTAAATGTAGGTGGAGGAAGCCATTTTACTTCTCGACTAGAATACTGCATGCATGCTGGTGATTTTTCCTTAGCTAACAAAGTACCGCTCCAATCTTCTATTGGTTCTTAAATTTTGAACCTTCTTTCTCCTAATGGAGGTTTAGCGAAAGGTATTCCCAGGAAAACTGCAATTTCTTTATCCAATACATTGATGTATTTCCCAACAATAGTGCCTGTCCCTGTAGCGACTACAGGTCCAGAATCATCAATGTTGATGTTTGTATAGCATTCAAGACCATAGGAATTTTCCCAGATTATTGAAATCCAAAATAAATCTGAAAGAATTATAATAAATGTTTTTCTCAATTTTATTCATATAAGCAAACATATTAAACAGAAATATTCATTGACAATGTTTTTTAATTCTCTTTCATATTTAAAAACCACTATAGAATATTTAAAAAGCATTGAGGATTTCTATTGAATGAAATTTTATTACAGAAGAGCCCCCATTGAAAAATCTATAAAAAATTTTTATTTTATTTTATATTAAGTATTTTATACAAATAAAATTCTAAAATTTAATAAGAAATTACAAAGTTTCAAAATTTTGCATAAAATAAAGCTTTCATTTGTTGAAAGTTAAGCAGTTCTCTAATGTCTAAAATATATATATATAAGAGTTTTAACTTTAACATATTTATATATTTTAATTTAAATATCTAAAAATGATATTTTAATTAAACCAAAAGTTGTCATGTCATTGTTGATTTTGAAAATTGTCAAGACATACTTTGGTACAATTTGTAGTATAAAATAGCAATGTAAATATTATATATTCCAGAGGATTTAAGGTGATAAATTAGGCTTGTAAACAGGTTTTTAAAAATAAAAAATTCTCTCAAAGAGACAATTTAATCAACTTTATATTCCATCAGCAAAGAATTTTAAAATATTCTTGAGTAAGAGAAAATAAAAATACAGTTATTGGTAACACTGTCCAATCTTAATCTAAATTAGCAATATGAAATTGTCATGCAGAGAGAGCTACATTTAATTGCAAGACATGACATTTTGGTGAAAATGCGCTTTAGGTCCCCTACTCTGCCGACTTGGCGAAAGTGTGCTGTTGGTTCCGTACTTGGCACGTTTTCAAAAACGCTGTTGCCATGGTGATAATGGAATACGATTTTCAAAAACAATTAGCAACCAATGAAAATGACCGATTTTTCAAACTGAAACTAATTAACGAACAATGAAAATGCTAAAAGAAAAAAACCAATTAATGAGCATGCGCGAAAATGCGCTTCAAATTATTTCCTCCGGAGGTTACCTTAAAGAGCTCATGAGGGATAAAAAATCCGGTGCCACACTTGGTGCATTTATCACCATGTTGGCAGAGTAGGGGACCTAAAGCGCAGATTAACGGACATTTTTCATTGATTTAGAAATAAGAAATATGAGATAGTTTATGTTTAATGGTGACAATGAACCATCTTTTTTCAAAATTGATAAACTATAGCCAATAATGGGATCAAGAGTCAACATTTTAACTAAAGATTAGAGACAATAAATATCTTGTTATAAGGAGATGATGCCAGTGTTTTTTAAGTCTCGTGTGTATGACTTGGCATCTTTTCAAAGCTAATGATTGGTTATAAAAATTGTGCAGCAAAATAATGGTAATCATCTGATATGATTATTGGCGTCAAATTATTCTCTTTTTCTATCAGATAGTTAAACATAGTAGACCGCATCTCTCAGGGCTGTGTACTTTGTAGTTTCAAACGTTGATTGCACCGCACTTTTACTAGTTATATTAAATACATTATTTTAAAAAAATTTCAAAAATAATATAACGAATTTATTAGTTTTGCTATGTTTTTATCTCTTTGTATATTGTGGCTCTGTTTTCATCGTATTCACTAATAATATTTTTCTTAAACAGAAGTTCGTATATGTCTTCAATTTCTATATTTTTAATGCATGTAAAAACACGTGTGTAGTCGTGTGGCAATTTTACATTTGGTTTCAAATAATTTAGATAGCCTCTTTAGGTTAAAATAATTATATACTAAACTTTCAGACAATAGATGAAGAAAATTATTGACACAAATTAGTAAAATAATAACTTATGTAAATTACTAAAATCATTAGTAATAACTACTTATTTTTGTTTTCTTTTTTGTTATCAAAAGAATATAAAAATTTATTCTTCATGGAGTAGATATTCCCTTGAAAAATATTGAAATAATAAGATTACAGGGATGTTTAACGTATAAATTATTCTTCCCAGAAAAACTTTTTATTTATAAGCCATTCTCCATGAACATTCTCTACAGGAATAATTATAAGAAATAATGCAGTATTAATTAATATAACAAGACTTTTAACATACGTAATTTTGTGCTTCACCGGTAATTTGACTTAATTTTACAGAAGTATGGTATTTACAGAAGTTTTTAATTATATTGCCTAAAAAGATTCAAATAAGGATACTAAAACTGACTTTTCCATTGTTTTGAAACTGCGTTACAACTATGCAGATTGAGATAAAATGTAAATAATTTGTGAAGTTGGTTATTTTTATAACATTGTTTTTGTAAGAAAGTATAATTTTTTACAAAAATAATGTTATAAACACATTTTAAAGTAAAGCTCTGAGCAAAATTTAGACATATTTATATTTAAATATTTGAATGAAGTGTTATTTCAATTTATTGGAAGTTATAAGTCACTTAAAAA
>JAPDSC010099785.1:0-26122 GCA_026290005.1 Latrodectus geometricus | reverse complement strand
TGTACTCAGTATAATGACAAGTGAAATTAATTAATATGAGGTTCAATTATAAAATTTTATACAATACTATTTAAATGAGGGAAGTTAATTAAGTGTTGCTTTTACATGAGAATTTTTTTATAAGTGTAAAATCATTTTCGTGGATTCTACTTATTCAAGATATTCTGACAACTGAGCATTCTTAGAAAATTTTTGTTTGAAAAAAAAAAAAATTCAATGGCTATCTTTAAAGATTACATTCCAGTTTGGTAAGCAATATTTACAAATCTTTATCGACATTTGTACGCACCCTCTTTTGCTAGCTACATTTGCAGAGCATCATTGAACTTTACAGAACTTTTAACATGCATGGACCATCTCGAAACGGAGGTCTTCATTGAGTCATGTATCAAATCCACAAACATTCTGAACATAAAGCGAAAAACTTGCAGTCTTCTCTCTAATACGATATGGAAGGCAATCAACAGAAATTTAATTTCCTTTATTTACATTCGACAAGAGTACAATATAAATAATGCCTATCCGTATATTACACGGAGACTTCGAAATGTAAAAGGCTTAAAGACTAATCAATATCCGAGAGAAAGCTAAAAATATGATGGAAATGAATAAGTTACAGATTTTTGCTCTGAGTAAATTAATATTAAGATAAAAATTACATGGACGTTATGTAAATGCTAATGGCATTGCTAAATAATGTTAATATTCTAAATAGAACGAAGAATAGATTTCGCACTCGAATTAAAGTGGAAAAGCAGTAAACAAAGTGAGGCAACATCATACGCATTCAGTGTATTTAGTAAAAGAGTGAAGAACTGAAGGTACATGAGTTCAGGTAACCAAGAAATGTGGTAACCAAGAAGTTCAGGTAACCAAGAAAGGGGTTGATGCACTGGGGTCTACCAAGTCCCGAGCGTCACTTGCAAAAGGGCACCAAATAGTTACAGAAAACAAACAAGATTCTGTTCCAGAAACGAAAGACATTGCAAAGGTATACATGGTACCATGGCATATTAAAAATAAATAATCTCAAAGAAAACTATCTTACGTTAATGTACGTGAAATTAAAAAGATTTGTTACTAAAAAATTCAGTGTAATTTCGTTTCAAGGAAAAGCTGACTTCATGTTTTGAAATCATCAAGCTTAGTTTTATTATTATTATTCTAAATAAAAGCCAACACACAAATGAATATTTGCAAAAGCAGATAATTACTATATGATTAAAAATACAAAGATTTATAAAAGTACTTAATGTTTAGTACAGATTTTCTTTGTTTTTCAAATTTTATTGGCATTACGTTCGTAAAAATTGTTTGATAATAATTTTAATTATATTTTGGGATTAAATATATAATTAATCATAAATTAGTAATAAAATAAATAATTTTTTTATAAAAAAACTGAGTCACTTTTTTTAAAAAAAATTATATGATTATGTTTAATTATTCTTTCTGACAGAAATTCACAAATTTCTGTTTCGTTATGGCGAATCAAAACGATTAATTTATTAACGGTATCCAATTAACGCGTGTAAAATATATAAGAGTGAAACTTTTATACTTTTTATAAGGCTTTAAATCTATTTTATATAGGATATACTATATAAAGTAGATATAAATCCTTATAATTAAAATTAATAATGAACATTAACAATCAATTATAAGAAAAAATTTCCAAAGTGACCAAGGATTTTAGAGTATGGATAAAGAATTGATTAATTTACTTCATGAAAGGTAAGAACTTAAAAATATAATAGTTAATTATATTAATGCATATTATTATCATTATTGTTGTTAATAATAATGATAATAATAGTGTTGATGATACAATATCAATGATGATAATATAATAATGTTGATAATAGTGTTGAAATAATGATAATTGTTGTCTGCTTATTTAATTTATTAATTCTTTTAACTATTTAATTAATCTATGTTTCTTTAAAACAATTATATAAGTATATAAAATAAATAAAATATTCTAACTAAAATTTTAGACCATCGTACATCTAATTTTTCCACTGATTCAGGCTCATTTTTGAATCCATTCGTACTTTTGAGGTTCTTAGAAATGTTTAATGTATTTATTACATATTACTGAAATTTTGTAAATTTAATCTAAAACTTATTTTATACAAAATAATCAATGAGCAATAAATAAATAAATAATAATATAAAAGTAATTTCGGCAAAATATTTCGAGCCAAATATTTTCTTAACCTTTAATGATTATTAATAATTAAATTTTTGAGCTAACGACCAAATTATGAAGAATATTATAATATTCAACATGAATTTTCAATTAGTTTGCAAGAGTGTGAGAAATTGTTTTATTAAAAACTAAACAAAATTAAATCAATAATAAAATAACGAGTGTGATTACTAACAATATAAATACATGTAGAACGTTTAGTACTTTAACTCTGACAATAATGTGAGGTATATATTGACTGTATATTTAAGGTATTATAACAATGTGCTAAATCCCCCCCCCACAATTCATAACATTTTTAACTCCCATTTCAAATGGATTGATCTTGATCCCATAGCAATCGCCACCAATTAAACTATTTGGCGAGAGTTATGATTATGTTAGCCAGACTATAGGATAGTCTTGAAGATAGTTGACGCCTCCCCAGGCGTCAACTATCCTCGCCACATCTCTGGTCACTAACAACCCTGTAAAGAATATGATAAAAGATAAGAGTACAGTGATTGTTTAGTTAAAAGGCTTGGTTATTATGAATGCTAAAATAATAATAATGCTTTTTTTTTTTTCTAATAGTGGGGCACACTGGGTGACTGGACCAGTCGCCCACAACAAGGCCGGAAACTGCTATTTATGTTAGTGTTATCCGGTAGACATCTGTGAACCAAGACATGCAGTTGCCTTGCCCACGTCACATCAGCACACAAACCGTTAGGGCGGGCTACATTCATCATCTTAAAAGAAGAATGAAGGAAGATACACACACAGAAAGAGAAAGAAAACGTGCCCAAATCGGTATTCGAACCCGGGACCAACAATGCAGGAGTCTAGAACGCTAATCACTCATACATTGGCTGGCTGAAATAGGAATGTCTGAAAAGGCTTTTCAAGCAATATATTATAAAAGAAAAAAGTTGATGAAAAATTCATGGACTTTGAGTGGTGGTGAACAGGGACCCTAAAAAATGGGAAAACTCGATATAAAAAATATCTTGAAAATGTAGTCACAAATCTCAGAGAGTCAATCATGTATAGGACTTATAAAAACCATGATGTCAATTTTAAATAAAACTGAATTCTATTGTACTCTTATTGCTGTCCTTGAATAAACATAAAAATCAATTCCACACATATCAAATCAATTAGAGTTCATACGTCGTGTAAAGTTTTCGAAATCATAGAGTTACAGGCTTCGACGTTTTTATAAAATATACTTCACATTTTTATAAAAACTCGGAGAATAACAGCACTGATGTACGATAAATATTAGTTTGGGGAAAAAGTAATCCATTATTTTTTCGGTAGACGCCTGTAGTGATCGCTATCTATCAAACAATTTCAGATTTATGCTCGTTAGAAAGGTGACATTTGACACTAAAATATCCTCTTGCGGTTTATTGTTTGATTAATTCAGTTACAAGTACAAGGTTTTAAAAATGGAAGACAACAAACAGAAAATTCGATACATTTTCGTTTTTCTCTTATAACGGCGAAAAAGATAGCCGGGTGGCTAAAATTGTGAAAGGTGTTTATCGTCCTATGTAAGACTGAAACAACCAGTTACGTACAATTTTGGTTTCGTATGTATTTGCTAGTACATTTTATTTACTTTTTCACTCTTGTCAAACCGATGGAATATTAGCTTTTTTATTTCAATCTTTTTGGAAAATGATACTAAGTAGAGAAACTTATGAATAAGGGAAATTACAGCATCGTGTTTTTATTTCTATGTCGTGTGCTCAATCTGCTGTAGGTTATGTACACAAAACTTGATGTATTTTTTTTTTTTTTGTCGGCAAAATTTGGGACAAAACTGGGGTTTTGATTTTGTTACAATTTGGGAAAAAACTAAAACCACTTGTTTATATATTGTAAATTTAAAACCTTTCATCACATGCTTATAAATCAGTTGGTCTCTTAAATTTTTCTTTTGCACCATTCCAACTTGAATAGGACATCTTGCAAATGATTCCGCTCTTTTACTAAAAACCAGTTTAAATTGTCATATTGTTGTACTTGTTTTTTTTTAGAGAAATGGGATTCAAACTATAAATTTTGAAGCCTAGCATTTAATTAATGAGGATTATCTAAATGCAATCAATGAGGATTTGAAATTTGAAAATGAAAGACCACTTTTTAAGAAATGAGTGTTCCATTAAAATTGAAGTGGAAATAAAGTAAACACAGAAAAAAAAAACAGATTTTATTATCAGATTCTTAATTACAAATGTTATTGTTTTTTTTCAAAATTCAAATATTGTAATATATATTAACAGATAATAGCATTCATATTTATATTTATTTTGAAATAATTGATTCGATGATTATATATCAGAAGTTATAAAGCTTTTTCAGATCAGGTATAGATCTCCAATGAATTTTCTAAACTTCGGTGTAGACCACCATGGTTGAAAAGGTTGTCAATTTCCTTTTACACCTTCAAAAATATTGGTAGAAGAAGCTGTTTCCATATGTCATAGGGACATGGGGGTTGGAGTTGTGTTCCAGTTCTTAGAAAAAAGAAAAATGCTCTCATTGTGTAGGTCTCTAAAATTTTGGCTGTGATTTCTGCCACGTGAACGCTATCAACAGAACAGCAGGAAGTAAGTAACGGTACTCTACGAGAAGACTGAAAGGTAGTCTTGAAGAAGACTGAAAGGTAGTCATTATGCACAGATAGGCACAGCGTCGATAATGGATGAGATCTGGCCTACCCCTTTTCCCGCTACCAGTTGTCTGCTTTTAGTGGAAACTTTTGGTTTAGTAGGTTCAACAGCAGAACGTTAATCGGTATGCTCATGTTAATTTGTGATTGATGTTAAAAATTAAAATAAAAAACACATTGTTCATTATTTTATTATAAACTGTACATAAATATTTTGGAGCTTAATTAATTTATTTTTTGTAATACATTTTTAAACAATATAAGCATATTTTATTTTATTTATTTTTTGTATGATACATAAGCATGATATTTTATTAAACTTTTAGAGACATTTATATAAAATTATTGCTTCAAATTTTTATATTTTTTAACTTTTAATAAAATCTAATCTTTTTTTTAATTCATTTCATTGATTTACTATCGTACTTAGTTTATCGAAAAATTCCAGTTGATTGCTCCAAAAAAATGAATTGAGAATTATGTATTGATGTGTTCAGATTTTTCCAGATGCTTATCATTTCAAAATAACTTTAATTTTCTTATGTTAAGTATTGAAATCATTCAAAGAATAGTGATGAAAGATGGAACACTTTTCTTTGAGATAATTGGGATAATTACTATGAGATTCTACTATAACTTTGGGATAATTTGGGGACAATACTGTTGATTTAGAATTCTAATAATTATTTTTCAAATTTTGACATATATGCAGTATGGCCCCATTACTACTCAATTATCGTTACCTTGTGGGCACTTGTGAACCAAGTCACGAAGACTAATAGCTTTACCCACGTCACGCACAACAAACCCATTAATATGGTGGACCACATTCATTTATTGTCACAGGAGAAAGGACAAGGAAACACAAAGAGAAAAGATCATTCATGTCCTAACCGGGATTCGAGCCTGGTGCCTATAGAACCCCACTCTATGAATGACTTTTAAACACTAAAGCTCATTCAGCACATACATATGGTGTTAAAACAGATCCTGAACTACTATGAATATCTGCATCAGAAACGGGAGTTGAACTTTATGAACTGCTCAACTGAAGGCTTGAATGTTGATAATTCAACCATAGGCTTGGCCAAGTAATGTGAGTCTCTTCATAAAATTTCTTCAGTTTTTAATTATATCTTGAATAACTGATCTATTATTGATACCAATATTCTTTAAAATATTATTAGTAATAGAAATTAAAAAAAATTTTTTTTGTGAATTCTTTCGAAAATATTCCTCAAATATAAATGTTCCATAAATTTATGGATATCTTAAGATAAAAAAAAATCGTTCAGATCCTAGAAAAATCGAGTTATTTAAAAGTTAAAATTTCTCTGTTTTAGACCTCCCTGAAATCAAAGATATCGCACACATCTCCACATGTGAGTATTTCCTGTTTACAACCCTTTATTAGGCTTTCATATGGAATTCCTTTCTTGAGGAACAATAGAGAAACAATTCTACAACAGTCAACATTCTATACTGTCTCTCCATCATCGACTCACCCACCAAGATGAGTCTATGTCCGCCCACACGCGCGGTGGTCACACAATGGCCATTGTGAAATCGAGAATAGTGCCTTGGCGAAAATTTGACCAGCGGTTTGACATGACTGCAAAAGCGAGAAGGCCCACATGGTCGGTCCAAAGAATATGTCTTCAAAAATGGTACGTTTTCCATCGATGGCTTCCTGGAAATGTCAACGAGTTCTTTCCAACTTATAAGATGTATGTTACCCCCTACGAAATTTCAGAAAAATACCATTTACTATGCACGTCAGCAGATGGTGTATTGGCAGTCTTGGAAAGATTATACGGTGATTCATCGAATGCATTGGAAAGTCGCTAAAAATGGTACAAAAATTGAACTAAATTTTTTTGCCTTATTTACATTCTTCACTAATAATTTAAGATTAAGATTGTTGTTGGTTTATGTTTTATGATTAATATTTGCGCTAAAAGTACATTCGATTGGGAGTTTATGTTTAAAGTGGGTTAAGAAATTTTGTAGACACAGTAAAAAACGGAAAAAATACAGTAAATTACCAATGTCATTTAAATAACATTTTAAGAAACACTATAGATTACCATGCATTTTATTGTAAAACTCAGTGAGAGAAAATCACTTGTTGCTAAACATGCGCTTTAATTTGGTAGGATTACCGTTATTCTGAAGATATTATTACTTTATTAAGATTTTTCCTTTTCTAAAGATATTATTACGTTATTATTTTTATTCTGAAGAGATGCTATTTTTTAGTTTCATTTGCATTTGTTATCGTATTCGTGTTTATATTTAGGTTTTGAATCACCAAATATAAGGTAATATTTATATTTCTTATTGTTTATAGTACATTAATTTATACATATATATTCTTATTCGACATTTCAGAAAATTGTAATTCCATTTTATGGAAGTGATTTTGTATAAAGTATATATTTTACATAGTTTATTAAAATATTTTGTTGTAATTTCTTAACGTATTTGAGTAATATATGCATATAAATTTTTACAAAATTAGAATTGCATTTAACTAATTTAATGTCCTGATTGTAAAAAAATTAACTAATTATATTTTATTGTAAATAAAAAATTGGATGATTATCTATTCTGTTATATTTTCTTAAAATTTACTTTTATTAAATGTGTTAAAGAAATGTATTTTATTTTTTATTGAGAATATATTCTTATTTTTTAATTTTTTTCCCTAAAAACATCAAAAAATTTTTAATTTTATTGACTTTTTCTATTATTTTAAACTGATATAATTTATTTAATAATTCAACGAAATCACACACACATAAATTTTATAAATTATATTTAAAAAATATATTTTACTAATTAACATGTTGTTTAATAGATATTTAGCATGCTATTTAACACAGATGATCTTAATAAAAGTATTTAATATATATGTTATTAAATAGAATTTTAATCGAGACATTTATTTAGAAAGTACAATATAAGCCTTCTATTTTCTAAATAAAAGGCCTTAATTATAATTCTAATTAGTAAATAAATGCTTATTTATTTAGAAAATAAAAAGTTTTTACAGTTAAGATTCATTTCTTAAAGTTATGTCACAAACTAAAATACTACCGATGTACAAAATTGATGGAGAATTTTCAGAAAAAAATTATGTTTAAAAAACTTAATTACTTTCACTCGTCGTTTACTTGAAATAATTATAAAATGTGCATATACGTATGAGTAAAAACGTTATATTTTCTACAAAATATATTTTTTCTAACTCAAAATCAGATTCTATAAGTTGTACTCAAAGTAGACATAAAGTGTTTTGTCAGATTTTGAATAGTTATGATTAAAATATAGAATAACTAAAATAAAATTCCTATTGTTTGTGTGTTGTTAATTATTATATTAAATAGAAATTATTTATTTCCACGGAAATTTCATTTGCTTTTATTAATATAGAAAAAAAAAATACCTAAAATAATATCAAAAAGAGAATTTTCATTTTCTTCGGAGTGTAACTGGAATGTGATATTATTAAATAATTACTCTTTGGTCTTTTTAGTAAAATGGAATGACAAATATGATGAAAATTTTATCGGAAACTGTATGAAAGAGAGAAAAAGAATATAATAAAAGAGATGATCCAACTAAGCTCTTAAAATAATGTTGAATCACATAAATTGAGACGTTTATACAGCTTTTTTTATTGCTCTATGATTTAGGTTCTAAATCAATAAAGTTAAAAAAATTTTTGTATAAACAATGATTAAGGCAATTCATCATAATGTCACCATTGATAGTTCACAACATAACACCGCATTCTTCATCAATGACATTGTATGATGATTTGTTATACAAACTGTTCCAACATTCTAAAGATACTGGTGAAAGTCTCTTCTTCATATAAAAGAATGATAAAATTGATGAGAATAGCATTATCAAGATGAGAAAGCACTATGGAACCATACCAATCTATCAAAGCTGTGGCTGGCCAAGTCATCATTTTCTCTATGGTTTTCAAAGCTTCCCGCCTTAAGGAGTGGTGAACCATTCCTGTCTTCTCAAGCGAATCCACCTCCACGTACGCATCTGTGAAAGCATATAGGTGAATAGGACCACACATACACTGGTTGCCAAATCACGCATTTTTATTCCTAAATTCCATTTTGCATATAAATCTTTGAATAGGTTCATAGTTTTTGGGTGCCAGTATCCCATATCAAACTTAATAATCTATAGATTCAATAAATTCAGTTGTCATGGCAATTTTATAGACATATCTTGCTATTGCTTCATTTGTTGTTAATTGCTTCTTATATTTATAACTTTATATCATATTCTAGTGTTGCTGTACCACATTTACAATTTCATATTTTGAGATTAAGGTTTATAACAAATTAGTTGAGTTTTTCAACTTTCAAAGTCAAGAAAATATGTTTGCTGGACTAATAAAATGAAAATTAATTCTGCATGATAAAACTAATTTATGTAGAATAAATTCAACTAATGCCAGGAGTTACACCAATTTTCACTTAACATTTTATTAAGTTCAATATTTTAAATTTAAATAATTACAGAAATAAAAAAGTTCTGATCAATTCAGTTTTTTCATGGTTTAGGCTAGAGTATTTCAGTGGAAAACTATTTCTGTTATAAATAATGTTTAAGCAGATTCATTAGATTTGTAATTTCACTTTAGATAATTATTAAAACTTTACTGTGGTTGTTTAATTATATATGATGATAGTTTAGTTAATTTATTGCTTTTGGATTTTGATTAAATACTAGTAAAATAGAAGTTTTAAAAATTTTCTGAGTTATACTGCGGTAATTTTGTACTTCTTGTTTGACACCGCTTAGAGGATAGTCTGACAGAGGAAAGCCATTATAAGACATTTGAATACCTGTTGCGTGGATTTTTCATAGATGTAAGGTCATATTCACGTGTTACAAGGAAAGAAAATCAAAAAGCTTCTAAATAGTCATTTAAACACGAAATGCATTCAGAAACCTCTCTCTTTCATTGTTTAACAATTGATAAGACTGAATCCAGAACCTTCCAATATTAGAAGTGTACTACCTTTAGATCATGATAAAACACTCTATTGTATTTATTATTTAAAAGTAGAGTTTTATATTTGGATATATTTTAATACAATAAATATAGCGAAATATTATATAAAAGGGCACACGTTCAAATTTAAAATGCTCGATTCTATTCTAAATGCATTTAGTTTATTTTAAACACATTTAATAAAATATTGCTGATGTTGAAGAATATAGGAGAGGTCCTTGTCAAGATATAACACTGATGACATACCCAACAATCTCATTAATATTGTATCTTTCTAAAGGTCCCTACAGACATTTCAATGAAATGAAAAATAGCAATCCATCTTCTTATCGGCCTCTCTCTGAAATTTCTATCTTCAACAAAAGATCATGATAACCCCCTGTTTCGAAAGGGTTGCAAACAGTTACTGTACACCTGTGATTCGACATTTTAGTCAATATTACAGGCAGTGATTGATAATATGGACAGTAACTATCATTATCTTCGATCATCCTTTGTACCACAGATACTTCTATTGTGATTGTGATTCAAAGGGGTAAATCCATGTTGAAGACTTCATTGGTCACCAGTAAGCAAACAATTTTTAGGGAGTCCATGATTACATCATTTCGGGATTTAAATCTTACAAAATGTTTTTTAAAAATAGATTTTTGAACCATAAAAAAACTTCGTGTGTTAATTTTCATGTAAAGAAACTGAAAAACAAAAACCCGCTTAAAAATTTAAGAAATAATCAAGAATAGTTATCAAGTATAATACCTACGCATGTTTTACTTTACGTATTATTATTAAAGCTAACAGGCAAAATATGTGTTTCAATTAGTAAAGAATTCAATTATTTCATTTTTACTTTAAAAATTTGCTAATTTTTGATATTAATAATGCATTTTTTTGAAAGTTTTTTTTTTATGGAACTACATTAATTGATTTTTCATAAATGAGGTTAAGAAAACAGAAGCAAATATTAACTATTAACAATGAATCATTAACTATATAAAATAAATACGTAAAAGTTATTATTTATCAAAAAGAATAATGTTTTATTTAAATAAATATATAAATAGTTTGAATTTTATAGGAATAGATTAACTCAAACCTTAAGTGGAGAATCAAAACGGTATCATTAAATTTGAGATCGGATGTTTAAATCTTAAATCATAACTCTAGTTTTTTTCTCCGCGTGTTTTAAAAATGGTCAAATTCTTGTTCGTAGGGAAAAAATCTGAGATCTGAATGTTTTTTTAAATTTTCTTACTTAAACTTTTAATAATTTATAAAATTGTTGATTTTACCATTTAATCTTTTATAATTCCAATTAAAGTATCTTGAATTAGCTAAATTTGTTGTATTTAATTTTATTCAACAAAATTGCTCATTAAAAAATTGCTTTTAATTAGGTTTTATTTTTTTACAGTAACAATCATTGTTTTGAATTAAAATAAATTTTTAAAATTTTTCACTGAAAAGTTTTTTATTTTGATGTAATCTGAAAAAACCGAAACAAAATAATTTGGTTGAATACATTACTTTCAACAACTTTCAAAATCTTAGAAAAAAAACTGTATGTTCAGAAGCAGCAAGAGTCAAATCAATAGAATGATTCTTGAACAATAGCCTCCAAATAATTATTTTTAATTAGTCATGTTTTCATGCTTTTGCACAAAAAATGTTTTGCATTGCTGATTCGTATTGATTTTGAATAGATACTGCTAAAGTACATTGTAGGATTATTTGATATAAAGATAAATGTCTGTACTTCATCATTGCAGAAATTGATATTTAATAATTTAATAAATAAATTTAATAATTAAATTTATTAATTGATTCAACACATAACATTTAAGCAATGATGGAAATCTGTAATGAGGACTTCAATAACTTATTTAAAAATAATAATCCAGATTCTACCGATTTTTTTTTCTAAAATACATTCTGTAATACTTAAGAACTATGAATTTAGCACAAAAATAAACTTTATGCTGAAAACCAAGCAAAGATTGCGTTTTTTGGGAAAAAAATCTCTGCGTTAGAGATTTTCTAAATATTATTTTATTCTTTATGGCTATATGTAATTAGAATCAAAATAGGAGCATTCACATATTTCAAAATTGTTAAAAATAAACAAGAACTTCATTTAATATTGAAAATATTTTTACGTTTTTAGAGCTTTTCTTTAATATGAGAACTACATATTTTTAAAAGCTGAATATATCTATGTAATAAATACATACAGTTAATGAGTTGACATTTTGTACTACAATTCATGAGATTGACTTTCTCCTTCTAGGGGACTGTAGTGGTTTGGAATCTAAGTTAAGCCATAAATACACTTGGAATTACACATCACATACCAAAAATTACCAAAAAAAAAGCAAATTGAAGTTTACAATCATTTATAAATATTATAAAAATTGTTTAGTATATATTACCTTTAAATTTAAAGAACTGAAATTTTTGTCCTAAATAGAGTATAAAAGATATTTGATAGTAAAATGATGAGACTGCATATGAACTTCAGAACATATTAGTTTCTTAAGTTTTCACTTCTACCGATGTTTAATTGGCAGGTGAATTATTAGAGCTCTTTGGCCTTAAGTTGAACAAGTAGTGACTTCCATTCCCACTTGTATGTGGTTGTTTGTAACAATTTGAATAAGTTGTTCCTCTAATAAGGTTGGGCAGCCTGTTCCCATAAATCAATGTTCCAAAGAAAATATAAATCAGTGTCTAAAATCATTTTGAAATCAAACTTTTCTAATAATTTTACTCGGATAAAGTCAATATTTCGGAAATTTATAATTCAACTAATTTCATTGTGTTTAACAAAATTTGGTTTTTCTTATAGATGGATTGTTGACCAACCACCATTTAACAAAGAAGGGTGCAGTCATCAAACTGTGCCGGCAAAGAAGTATGTTTCACCTCAAAGAAGGATAGTCGACGCGTTTAATATTTTATCTGATAACGAGAAGCCTAGTACGTTGATTTCCTATTTTTAATATAACCCTTTACATAAGTTGTTCCTCTCAATCGACTCTTGCTGGTATAAAATGACTTTGAAGTGAAAGTGTAGTAAATAATCTATCTGTGAATGCTTTATAACAATTTAGAATCAACCTTTGATAATTTAATGAAAAATTTGAGCTAACAATTAAACGGTCATAACTAAGGTCTTTATATTTGTGTTTCATGGGTTTGATTCCCACCTCAAGCATGCAAGTTTAGTGTAGTTTATAATCAACTTTAGAAATCGTAGGTTCCCATCGAATTAAAATGACTATCTTGATTAGTCAATGATTATCATGACTATAGAATTAGTCTATCATGACAAAACTTATCTTAGATCAATAACAAAACCAAACTGATGAAAAAGTTGTAAGTATGTAATTTTAAATATGGTGATTTATATTTGACATTCCTGTCGATGGAATTGATGAATAAAAAAAAACGTTATTTATTTTTAGAACTTAAACATGTTAAGATTTCATTTGATTATTTTCTGCACTTTAACTTCAGAATCTATAGACAAATATTTTTAGTACAAAATTTGACGCCTGAAGTAATTTTATTTTCTCAACTCGCAACAAATGCAGTATTCACTGATTCAAATTAAAAGTGTAAAATTTCTTATTTGTTTTGACAATATTTGTTTTGATAGTGTCTGTAGCTGCACACATTTTTTTTTATTTGCATATATTTACAAATGCCAATTCTTCCCTTTAAGTAACTATTAATAGAAGTCTCTACTTTGTTTATTTTTCTAATGAACTATGATAAGTCTTATTTTCGTTCAATTAAGAAATTAGTATTGAAAACTATATATCTTATCATACGAAATAATTACGATGATTTTATCAATTGAGATATTTATTATTCCAAATTTGCATAGTCATAAGAGTCAAATAAATTAATTTAATATCTGATGAATATATCTAATTTCCTCTTATAAGGGTAACCAAAAAGTCTGATTCTTACATAGCTTGAAAATTTCTTCAATTAATGAAGAAATATGCCTTAGAATGTAAAATCTTACCATTTGTAAAGCAACAAATAAAAATTTTCAATCCGAATGAAACGCAGTTAAGAAAATAGCTTTTCACAGTCACACTCACTTTAATAGATTTGACATGATTTAATAGTGGCACTTAGTGGGTGATGTGAAAATACTAAATTTCATTCTAGTCATGGATGAATTACGGAAAAACGTCTGTTGGATTTTTGTTTGCTGCCAATACATCTGTCGGAATGGCTGACTGAGAATATCCCATCTTTTTATAACATGTGAAGACTACTGTCTTTCTTTTTAATCCAGCACCTGAAAGATGCAACAGCAATTGTTAGGACATTTGTTACTCTGTGTGAATAATCACAATACATAAGCCTACCTTAGCCTATTGGATGAATTGAGTCTTTTGATTCGATCCTAGTCATCAATGAACTGCGGTAGATAGGCTTTCTCTGAATAAATATTTGACTTGATGAAAGTTCAGAGTCTTTTTTGAAAATTATCCAGTATATACACACATGAAAAGTCTTTTACTGGAGCAAAGCACTATGGATATTATAAGATGATTTATAATGACTTTCAAATATTAAACTATTCATTAAGCTGTGTCAACAACCATGCTATCAATGCAGTGTATATTGTAGTAGTATAAGTTACCCTAGATAGCAAAGAAATTATATTAAATTATTATTTTTTTAATCAAAAAATTAATGATATATGTCTACAATATCTAAGAACTAATAATGTATTAATGGTTTTATTGTTAATGAGAGTATAACACTTAAATATGTGTGATTTCTTGTTAACATACAGTTTGTTGTAACATAGCTGAGAAAAATATAATGCATTGAATATAAACAACAAGATGGACTTTTTTTGGGTTCTTCAGCACAGTTCTCATATTAAGGTAATTAGCATTCAGACTTTCTGTCTATTTTACTTCAACACCGGCGCCGTTTTTTTAACAGCAGAAGTAAAGAAAAGTTATGTACCTCCCAGCTACACGTTCCTCTCATTTTTTTCCTCATTCACTCATTTTTTTCCTTTCTCTCTTACTCTCCCCTTTTGTGAAGTTTTGTTTCTCTATTGTGACGAGATTTGGCTACTAAAGAGAGGCAATTAAAAGGAGAAAAAAAAAAGTCCCCCCCCCCCTTCTTTGTACACGAATGCCTCCTGACCCGTGACCAAGAGGATCAAGAGCGGCGTTTTCCTTTGAAGAGGAGTCGATTAAAAAAATATGCCTAACGATGGAGAGCTCCGATCCCAGGGCAGGAAATTATGTTGAAAATGAAGTTTTCGAGCACATAGTAAACAATAAAAGAAACGGAACGGTTGCAAATGTATTTTTTATTCAATTACAAACTTTGATTTCATGATCGTGGAAACGATCAAAATCAAAGAAAGAAAAAATCAAAATTAATAAAATCATCAATTATAATGTAGTCATCATTTAATCGATTTGTTCTGAACCATGAAACAATTTAATTTTTCTGTTTCTTTTCATGTATCACCAATTTTGGTCCCATAATTTGTAATTTGATGTCAAAAACAAATTAAATAAAATTGTAAAATATGAAAAAAATAAAAGTAATGCAAGATAATCACAACAATTAGCTCTAAACCATTAAATAATTTAGAAGTTCTATTTTTTTCATCTGTCTTCGATCAAATGATTACAAAATAATTTCCTTATTCGATAATTTAATTATTGTCGTTCTTAATAGTAGTTATAATTTGTAGTCAAATTTGTAATAAATAAAATTATGAAACATAAAAAAATGTAATGATGAAATTATCAAATAGGATTTAATCATCGCTTAACTAATAAGTTTTGAATAAAAAATAATTCCCTTGTTCGCTCTTTTTTAACCTATTCAAATTACTGCCAATTTTCATTGCTGCCTGTGTTATTGATAAATTTTAGTTTGACGTCAAACTAATTATAAACAAAATGATGAAATATGTGAAATATGTATGATAAAATTACCAAATATGAAATAATCACCATGACTAAATTAACTCTGAATCATAAAACCCATCATTTGCTCTATTTTTTAAGTTATTAATTATTGCCTATTTTGTCTCAGTAAAGTAAAGTAAGTAATATTTATAATTTGTTGTAGTATTCTGTGTGTGTGTGTAAGAAGTATTTATAACTTAAGATAAAAGTAAATTTATATACTTGTATGCATATTATTGTATATATTTAATGCTTAACAAAGGTTGAAGATAAAAATTTATATACATTGTTTTGGTTAGTATACTGTTAAAATAAATTCTTATCGCATATTTTAATATTCATAGTCAATGCAAGCTGTTCGGTTTTGTTATATTTTATACCCCATTATATTTTTATGATTGCATTATTTAACAAATGTAAGTTATTTGAAAAAAAAAATACATTCATTTGCGATACATTTTTGACAAGGTTTTTAACTTGCATAGCTTTGATTTTGTTGTTCGACAGTCACTTTCGAGAAAGAAGACAAATTTCAGTGCGACTTACAGCTTAAAACGGATTGTAAACTACTACAAAGATAACATCAAATGAGATTCAAATAATGGATAATTGCTGTTCGACTGAAGGCCAAGGCGTTAACTATTCAACTACAAGCTTTGAAGTAGATTATAATAAATAAAATGAATTCAGAATTTTTTCTTGATAATCTGTTTCAAATTCAAGTGTTTTTTAATGCAGCTATTTAGGAAATTGAAACATAAAAAAATATTTTAAAATAGTATTTATATATTATTTTTTAGTGAGAGAAATTAAAAACCAATGAAAATATAAAAATTAATAATGTTAATAAAAGTTATTTAGATATTTTTCCTTTATTAATATAATGTAAGGGATTCTCGACTTGATTAAAAATTATTTCATTTTTCCTTGCTTTATTTTTATTGTATACAGGAATGAATGTCACTATTTTCCCGAAAAGAACTATATATTATTTCATTAAATTTTGATGGTTGCAGTTACTTCATGTTATTTGTGCCTGTTACGTAGCATTAATAGATAGCTAATAAGGGCGTTTAAAGGGAGGGAAAATACATTAAATAAATGGAAAATTATAATTGGAATATTAGAAAATATTTGAAAGTATTTACCCTACCCACAATGTGTTTTGTCTCATTTGCTTATAGTTTTAAAGTCAATTTTCACTTAGGAAGGGTAATTCGTCAGTGCTTTCGATTTAAAATGGTTTAACCACTACAAACATCCACGGCTGTGATGAGAATTGAAATCGCGAACAGGTGAATTGAAGACCAGTACAAATCTTTCATCTTCACAAACATCTGGCAAATGTAAACAATGGGAATCTTAGATGTTTTTTAAATATTGGAATATTTATGTAGCAATAATTAGAGTTATGAAAAAGTAAAAAGTGGGTGAAAATCCAAAAATAGTGGAATTGAAAATGAATAAAAAACCTGGCAACAGTTAATATTACTTTTTAAATTCACATAAAAAATCTTAGGCTTTTAAAACATAATTTCGATGCTTCGATTGTAACAACGCAAATTTTGGTAATGAAGGGCACAGGCTTAATTCGAACCTTTGTCGAACAGTATAAACGGGTGATTAATTTTTTTCTACATACACATCTATTAGAATGGATGCTTGAAGAGTTTTCAAATTTTATCGCTTTTAACACGTGAATATAGCTGTAGGTATTTGTGAAAGTCTTTCCTGGATGCTTTATAATTCTATTCACCTGTTAGGCTCGTCAAAAACATACCAGGAAAATATGAACGGCATCTATTACGTAAAGGGTCTGCGGTTATGATCAACTTTCTCTTTTTGTTACATATTCTAATAAAAGAAAAACACTTTGTAAGTCGTGCGTTCATTCTCATTCAAAAAGATTCGGGATTTAAAAACGCATAAATCAATTCTTTATATTTTCTTCAATTAGAAGGTTTTGAATCCTAATCTGATGCTCCTTTCAATTTTTAACTCAACTGTACAAGCAAAGTTGAATGCGTAGGCTTTAAAAATAGTTTTTTAAAACATTATTTTTAAATAACAAGAATTTTTAAATGAATGCAATAAACTTTTAATTCAATATCTTAATTTATTATTTACGTCAGTATCCATTTAATATTTACAGGTTTTATTAGACATTTAATTAGACAATTTATTTTAATATTGTGTCATAGGTCACTTTATTGTGTTCTTGATTATTACAAAATTACTTTTTATAAATTATTTGGTTCAATTTTTTGTAATCAGTTAAAAATAATCCCATAACTTATTAGTTAAAAATTTTTAACTGTTTGATTATTCAACTGCAGATTAACTTCGTCATTTATTCATAAAATTGAATCATTTGAATATGTATTAATAAAATAAACTAATTCACATTTGATAACATTTTACATCTCTTTATTTTTTAATGAGTTTAGATGTTCTATTATTATGCTAGTTGTCATATGTATGTTAGTTGTATTATTATGTTATTATTTGTTATAAACAATTAAGCTAAATAAAAATTTATGGTTAATTCACATTTGGCTTGACTAATTTGTTTTTTATAAATTTTTGAATAAATTAAGATAAATATTATTTCAATTTTTAAGATCATTATTACATAAGCATATGATTTTCCACACTGTTAAAAAGGAATTGATGCGTTACATGAAATAAAGACCCATTCAGTACTGATTCAATTGAAAATGCATGCATGGTAACTGCGATCTAAATAAATAAAAATAATATAACTTGTTTCTAGAAGTGTTCAAATTTTTATTGCTCCCCCAGGCAACAGAACACGTGACGTTGCATGGAATGGAACCCATGCGTTCTTGATGAAGATGAGCCTCTTATCACTTAATTGGCTGTCTTTTGTGTGCACTGCCGTTTGTTGCGCCAAGCATATGACACGATTGTTGAATTAATCAAAACGAAAATATTGACAAATACTCAGGGCCCAGGAGCTGAGATAGGCTGGCGAATCATGCCTGGAGTATTATCGCCCATTCCAGGTTCACTCAACAGCCAATTTGTATTTTCTTGTTTTCCGAAAGGAGGCTGTTTTCGAGTGATAGCATTGTTGACCGAGCATAAACTGATGCCGCCGCTCGTCCGCAGATATTGTTGTTGACTTTTTTGTTCCACTTCTCAAGGCGACTGTCGCCAACCTCTCCTGCTGATGATCTCAAATGGCATCATATGACTCGAAGGAATCTTTGGCAAGATAAAGCAAAAAATTGGCGATAAATTTCTTTCTCGATAAATTTTAATGATACATCTGGTGAATGATGCAACCATTTTGGAAAACAAATATCAGATAACTTATTGTGTGTAATTATAGTAATTGTTATACAAGAGTGTGCCCGTGGAAAGCTATCGCACACTCTTCTACATATGGACAAAGAAACGTGAGTTGATAACTCAGAAAATAGAGCAATTTGTTCTTTATTGGAGAAGCTCTTTGATACACACTTGAGCACGAGGCAAAATGCATTTACATAACATATGCATTATGACGTAGATGTTGTTGTCTTGATCATATTTTACAATCTCCATGGCAACAATATATTATGTGAATAACAAAATGTATTTAAAGTGTAATATGTCTATACATGTATCTGCATATGTATTTGCAATGTATGCATAGAAAATAGTTATATTGTAGTTCCGGAAAAAGGCACATTTTCAAATAAGAATTTTTTGCTTAAGTTCAATTATAGTTCTGGATGAAAATAACGATAGAAAATTAAAGCACCAAAACAAATTTTGCTATGAACTTCAAAAGTCAAAATTTTTTTATCCTAAATTTATCAATGAATTTAAAAAATAAATTACTAAAAATTTAGGAACTTCAGAAAATGTTTGTTCTAAATTTCACCGTGAATCTAGTATAAGAATATTGAGAAAAAATCAGAAAACGAAAATTTTGGCAAAAATTTTAGATACAGAAATTTTTGTTTTAAAATTTATTACTAACGGTAGACAATGATAGTTAAAAATAAATTCCGCTATGAATTTTAGATTTAAATAATTTTTTCTACGCTCGTAAAAGAATTTAAAAAATTAATAAAAGAAAATGATTTACCAAAACAAAAATACATCAAGAAATTGCAGATAGAGAATCCTTCTTTAAATTCGGCAATGAATCAAGCTCCAAAATAATGAGACAAAAATAAATTTCAAAAATAAAAAAATTTTTATGCATACTTCAGACACTAAACATTTATTTCAAAATTAATTAATAACTTTAGAATGCGAATATGAGAAAATTAATAATCAAAACAGAAATTCTTTATTTTTAAGAAAACATCATACAATTTTCTTGTTTGTCAATTAGTATGAAACTGTGCCAAATTTACTTACATTAAGTAAAAATAATATCAAAATACGAAAAGATTCACGAAAGCATTTTTTATGTTAAAATTGCAAACCTTTTGAAGAGATTTAAACTACTATTTGTAATTAAAGTTTAATTTTTCATAACATTTTGATAACACACACATAATTTATTTTTATAAATAATATTAGAAAATATTTGTGTCAAGAATGAACTTCGACAGCGTTTAATAGACTGGATAATGGCTGACAATCATATAAATCATTTTAGCACCCATCGCTTAAGCATACTGCATTCTAATTAGTTTCCGGATGTGTTTAGTGTGATGTAACTAGTGAGGGGGGGGAATTTATGTGACACGTAAATAAACAGCAAGTCATATTCACATGTCGCAAAGAAGAAAACTCAGAAACTTCTAAGTAATTACCTCGATAGATAATCATGCAGACGGCCGAAGAGCAACATCCATCTCTCGTGGTTTAAAGATGATGGGATCGAACCCACGACCAAATCATGTCCTATTACTAGGGCATAGTGATTTTAAAATTATTTTTGAGAATAATGATTTAAATTATTGCAAGCAAAATCATTTCTATTAAGCCTTTGGAATAAAACATTCCACGATATTTTCATTGAGAATGTGAATTAAAAAAAAATTGAATTAAGAGGAAATTATGAATTTAAAATTTTCCTTTTTTTTATCAAGAATATATTTTTCGCTTAAATTTAAAATTTTAATTTTATTATGAAAAATTGGAAAATATGTAACTGTATATATATATATATATATATATATATATATATATATATATATATATTTCAAAAAATTTTTCAGTTACAACACTTTTAAATATTATAATTGAAACTATTTATCTTCGCATTTCAATGCATTTTCTAGAGCAGTGACGTAGTGCAATGCTGGGTGAAAATGCATTTGCTGAGGAGGGTAAAAACATTTCTTCAAAAATCGAAAATAAAAAAATTGTTATTTTTAAGGAGAGGAAAAAAAAAAAAAAAAAAAAAAAAAACTAGCTGCTTGAAGAAATAGATGTTTATTTATTCTAAATTTTGAATGATGAAATTTTATTGAATGATGTAATTTGAAATGATGAAATTTTATTCTAAAAAGAGGTAAATAAAAAATTTCCTATTTAAACAATAAGAATTTCAATGAGGCAATGAGGCAAAAAAAAAATCTTTTTACACCTACATTTCAAAGTTTTCATCTAGTTCTGAACTAAAAAAAAGTCGAACATTCAATAAATGCAATCATAACAGAAAAAGAACATGCATTATTTATTTATTTATTTATTTATTATTATTATTTTATTTATTTATTTTATTTATTTATTTATTTATTTTTTCTTTATGCAAACGGCATGTCGAAATAAGTCAAATCTAAAAAAATTAATAATTCTTGAAACTTGTGAAATGTAAAAAATGTAGACGTAAAAACATGAAATTCTGTCGTTTAAGCACTAAAGTGAACTCACATTACAAAATAATTTAATTAATTGCTTCTCAAACTTTGTTTTGCACCATGAATAGAAGTCTTATGTACAGATTAGCTAAAAGCAAATCAAATGAGTTGTGTAATACTTAAAAGAACTTTTTTTAATTGTGAGGTTACTAAGTATTGAAACAAAGATTCTTTCCATCTGTATTCTAATGTACTCCTAGTCAATGACACATTGGGAAAGATGAAAACGCATTCTCTATTCGGGTCAAAAACAATGCAAAAATTGAAAAGGTAAGATAAAATATGTATAATATGTCTTATATATGATTAAATGTGTGTGTGTCTGTGTTTGTACCAGGACACTGTAGCCTGGTATGTAAAGGAGTTCTTTCGGAATGTAGAGAATAGGAGCCCAACCCAATCGAAGATATGTCGTGTTCGCTAATGATTGCTGGAGCACGTTAAATATGTCGTGGTCGCTCACAATGTTTTTGTATGTGAAAAGATACCTCTGGGAGTGGCAAACCAAGCCATCACTTCCACCCTTTGTAATGCTGAAAGATGGAAATCTTACTAGTCGAGTAACAACAACAGCGTGAACCACGTGTTTCTTTCTTGAAGAGAGAAGATTTCCACAATGAAATGCTATTCTTAAGTTAATTACATCGCAACTTTGTAGGGAGGGCACAAATCAGTGTTAATTGTGTTGTAAATCAATTATAAATGATGTATCTAAAATTTCGAAAGGAAATGTAATTTTTATTTTAAATTAGAGACTGGTACTTTGTTATAAGTTTCACGCCATTCTGTTCAGCTTCATAATGCATGATTCAACCCCCGAAAAAAATCTCGAAAATAGACAGGCTAATAGTTTAATAAAAAGGAAGATTGTTAAATGATGTGCTGAATGACCTAAAATGTTTGAAGATATCCAACTGGAAGAAGAAGGCTGGAGACGAAGCCGTTTGGAAAGAGATTGTGCGGCAGGCTAAAGCCTATCAAAGACTGAAAGTCCATCAAGGAGAAGAATTCTTTAACAAATAAATCGTTTTTAAAAATAAATCATAGCTTTGAGAAAGTTACATATCATCATAACGCAAATTTTTCTTTATCTAACTGATAAAATGTCGGTCTGTGCATTACGTATTTAGAAAAGTTAGGAAGCTCATTTTCCGGAATTCAGTTAGTTATTATTGTTTTGCGCATTTGCTCTGCTTCAATATTCTTAAAACGAATGTTTCATCATCAGATGGAGTTTTTAATAGAAAGAAACCTATGCTAGAACTAAATGACTACTGTTTCGTTAAAGGGATTTTTGCAAAAAATTTTTCATGAAGAGTGATCTGGTGCATTATTTAAAAAAATGAAACAAATCTGTAAGGATCATCTTCTAAAGTTATTAAGAATTCATTAAGATTTTTTCAATTTAAAGGAGAAGTTATTCATATATGAATAACAATTTTATCTCTTTATTTTACCATAACAAAACTTTCCTCTTTTATGCTATAGATGTAGATTTATCAATGATCTGAAGTAAGATGCTTTGTTTGATAACGAAACATAGTGGCGCCATCTGTTAGAAGCACTTAATATTGTTATTATTTATTGGCTAAATATTGAAATTATGTGAGAATATAAAAAGTTTTTTTTCTCGTAACTACTTATTTTCGCATTGAAATTGGATTTGTGCCATCTTATATGCGTTGCCAAAATTTAAAAATATTAGAAATGAACCTGAAAACAAGAATTTGTTCAAAAAAGGACATTCGTAAAATTCAATGCTAATATTTTATAGTAGGTTGTGAAAAGAAATGTAAAAGATTTCTAAAATTAAATTTATTTACTTATACAATGTCCAACATTTAATTATTTAAGTACATAGCTGTTTCCGATATCCATCGATTTTTAACCCATGAACGTATATTGTATTCAGATAAAAGGAATATATGATAAGTTGCTTTAAATTTAATTAAATTTGACTTAGTAGATGATAACCACTAATTCATGATGAATCTTACCTGATTCATGTTGCAAAATTATAAATAATTCGGTAAATGCAATTATAAAGGTCGGAAACAAAGCAAACAGCAACATACTGCTTCAGAGCAGCCTGATAATGCCGAACATCGAAATTCCTACAACTCAAACTTTGCAACAAAAAACCATTTTCTGTGGCAAAAACAATCTCTATGTCAAGCCTGTAAAAAATGTAGTTACTAATTTTTCTAGTTATAATATTGACATAGAAAATAATTATGATTTCCGCTTTTTAAGCTAAATTATAGACTTCTCCATTCAGCATTTTAGAAGCGATTACGAAATTAAACTGGCAGAAAATGCTGGATGGCATTTCTTATTTTAATGCAATGGAAATCTCTGCTGTACGGCGTGATTCATATTTATATTCGCTTTGGAAATTACATCATCGGAAAATCCATTATGATATTGCTATTCATGGAATAATCGCTATTACATTTACCTTTTGTGTTTTGTACTTTCTTAATAACGTATAACATGTTTTAGTTTGACGTTTTATAATTTGTTGAGACATATATTTAATTTATTTTAATAATATATGAAAAAATATAATATAAATGTAAAAATCAAAATTTCATTGAATTATTTAAAAAAGTTTCATTTGTGTATAATTACTATCTTTATATTATGAGGGCAAAGAAATCACAGAATAAGTCATAAGTGAAAATAAAAAGTTAAAAATTTTCAGAAAGTACTCTGAAAATAATTTCAAAACTGACTACATGAAAATATTTCATTTTCTTATAAATAATTTTATATTGAATTGATTAACGTAAATGCAACCATAGCTAATGACGTATAGTAGATTCACATCATGAAACTAAATATGTATCTATGAAGAAAATAAATATAAAAAATTTTCCTTAAAACTTGTACATCATGTTTTCTTTCAATTTATGATATTTAATAATAAAATGAAAACAGATGTAATGCATTTTTGCAATTTTTGTTAACAAAAATTAAAAAAAAAAGCAAATGATGAATCGAAAGAGAATGAAATGAATGAAGTAAATGTTTTTTAGCATTCATAAAGGTACATTTAGATAGCCGTAATTGCAAACCTACATTTAGAGTCTAGTTATTATTATTATTTATTTTTTATCATGATATTATTATTGTAAGTTTTAATGATAGTAAATTTTAAGTACTAAAGCGTTGTAAAATGCATTAAATATTTCAAATTAAAACTCACTTGAGCATATTTATTCTTCATTAGTAAAATTAAAAATTGCAGATGAATTTTATTTCCAATTAAGTAACCATTTCTTTTTCTATTTTATTCTGATAAGTAATATTTGTAAGTGGAAAAGAAATTTTTATTTTACGAACTTTGAGTTTTTAACTCTGAAACATTGATTTTATTCTTCATTCATTATTTTGATAGTTGTTTCTTTGTTGATGTATGCATAATATTCTTCAGCCAGTCTACTAAGATAGATTTATTATATTGGCGGCATACCAATAACTTTAGTATTCGTACCACCTCTAGTTTAAAGTTTACAAGGATATTAAAAAATATTAAATTTTGAATTTAATTTATCTCTCAAGGATTGCATTTAAATAAGGAGGAATTATTCAGCCAAGACATATAAATTTAACTTGAATCCATATTTAAAAAAAGTATTTAAACTGAAAAGGGATTTGAACCTACAAATTGTTAAACTGTAGAATTGAATGATGTGAATGAACAGCCTATAGACTATTGAATGAACAGCCTATATTTTATACATTTTATCTACTCAAACCTCATGTGTTCAAAAAATTATTATTTTCGGTATCCTCATTTGTTCATCTGAAAACTTCAAAGGATTATTTTAGAAGTCATGATGGACATTTAAGAATTTTTTTATATACCTCTGAATTTTAAATTCTCATCTGAAATAAAAATTAATTCCAGCATATATCTTCCTTTATCCCTAGGCAAACATTTTCTGATTTTTCTAGGCTTGCTAAAATGTCTGATTTAAAAAGAATCGAAGCCAGGAACTGTTGATATCATAGCGCTGAATTTTCTGTTACCAGTTCGTTACTAAAATATGAATAAAATTTGTAAATAATTAAGAAAATTTGACTAAAATAATAATTTTTTAAAAAAATTGTAAAATTAAAATAATGTGGATTTAAAGGCTTTTGTATTTTACTATTATTCATATTAAAGTATATTGCACACATTACTATGTTTTTTCGGTCGTTCAATTTTACTGAAGACTTGATATCATCTCATTAAAAAGTATCTCATTCCCAAAGTTATTTGTGAGAGCCCTCTTATTTATGACGTAATATCAGGGGATTCGGACCTAGAAAGAAGTTAGCAGGATGAGCGCTGCATCCTCTCGCGAAGGTGCCTATGAGCCTCGAGGCGGCGAGTTTAAGGTGAGCGGTAAG
>JAPDSC010099784.1:50326-63644 GCA_026290005.1 Latrodectus geometricus | reverse complement strand
GGAAATAACGAATTTTAAAATTTTTTCATTTAAATTCAGACTTTTATGTCCAGAACTAATTGAAGAATCACTTTTTAATCAACATCTGGGACTTTATACTACAGATTGTCTTCTGCAACATACAAGGCATTACTTATTACATAGTTCTGTAAATATTTAACCACTGCCTCTGTTTTATGTAAATTGCATAGGTTACGCTAAATGTCAATTAGATCTTCTATCTAATTCAGATAAATTCTGATATTTTTTTCAATTAGTGGTACCCCGAAATTCTTGTCTGTAATCCTCTTATCTTATTCTTTCCCATATGTTATCACTCGTAACTCATATGCTATGTGTTAGCAATACCGACATTGGTTTCAAGCTAAAACTCGCAAAATTTTTCAAAAACATTGAACAGAGAAGTCCACACAATTAAAAGTTATTCACAAAAAAAAGAAACTTTTAAATTAACCAAGAATGATAGTTGATAACAGCGCATGCTTTTCACTAAATTTACTACTGCTGAACCCCACAATATTTCCACATTTCACAAGAAAACAGGAAAAAGTCACATACCATCGAATAAAGAAGATTTCCAGAAATGAATGTAATCAAAACTGAATATCAACGCATGAGGTGCAACCAGTTTTTCAAACTTATTTTCGAAGTAATGAGTGAGTGTTATATGTCAGCCAATACCGTAATTATTTATTTAATCATATTTATTTTAGCACCTATTATGTAAAATAATTTAATGCAAAATCAAACTTAAATTAGTTTTAACTAAATAAAATATATTTAAGTCAAAGAATGATTAATTTTGTCAGCCAAATAATATGGGATAGATATCTATAAATGACAACAATTCAATTATTTAGATTTTGTGTAAGTTTATGGTTGTTTATATATTAGGAATTAGACTATACATACCATAATATGCAAGTCTAAATTGCATGAGATGATCTTTCATAGTTAATTACAAATTTGTCAGTAACCCACTTGCCAGATAGCTCATAATAGCTCTTAGCTACATATTTCATTTGCAATGAATTATTCAATTAATTTTTCTTAAAATCGCTTTTTTTCAAATTGCATAGAAATTATCATTGTATGTCTAAGATATTAATTATTTTTTTCTGTCAATAATTATCAAAAAATACATCTAGCATATTACTGAATTTTATCATACATTTACAAATTGAAGTTAGTTTTTTTATTATTTAAGTATATATGTATATATATATTAATAATTACATGTTATAAGAAACATGATTTAAATATATATCTTATAACTTATTTGTATTGTTGAATAAATAAAATTATTTGAATTATCCAAAGTTGATAACATGTAGTACAAAATCAAAAATTAGTTTTAATTAATAAATATTAATGACTTCTTTCTTATTGTTCAAATTGGTTAAAATTTTCGTCAAACCAATTAGAAAATTAAATGAATTAAACTTATTTACTTATACTTAATTAATTTATAATAATAAAGTTTTAATTAAAAAAATTTAAGAATCACATAGATGATGAACCATTTAAGCATTTGCATGAATTGAAAATATGATATCAACTGATATTCTCTGGGAATTGCATGTCTACCTATTGTCTAGACTAGTGATATTTAGATTAAGTTCGTTCGTTTGCACTGTCAAGTTTTGCTTCATCTTTTATTCAGTTGCATATAGATTTTCCTAATTATTTTAGTCAAACAGAAAGTATTATATACCTAATATTTCTGAACAATATCTAGAAAGTACAGGAGATTGAAAAAGTAATTAAAAGAGTTATAGCCTCAAAGAGACTCCGGTAGTTGCCGAAAGCTCTGTGCATCTCTGTCAATGAATAAGCCTACAACTTTTTATTATAACCTGAAATTCTTGATTTATAATTTTTAATATGATAAGTTAAATAATTTTTAATTTAGTACGTTTGAAATTAATGAAAATTTAATTTAGGAAACCACTGACAACTAGATTATTTTTTATTAATAATAATTCTCTAGAAAAATAGTTTTATTCATAAATATTTACAAAATATTTTAGGTTTACATTGAATAATATTTTTTATTATTATGCTGTCAAAATAAATTTTGAATGCACTAAAACATTGGTTGTATTAACATGATTTCAATTAATGTTTACAAAAATTTAGAAGGAAGACACATTTTTTTAATTTATAAAACCAAGTTTTCGAAGAATTGCATCTTTTATCAACAATATTTTTTAATTAAAATGGAAAATAGAATTTATTATTATTTGTTTGCATTTCTTATATTAATTTTTCTGGTAGTAGTCATTTCATAAAACTACATAACCGCTATATTTGATCCACAATTACTTTCTTATTTAATCTCTACTGATATATTTACATATATTATCACACTGTCAATGTTTTTAATGAACATTTATTGTGACAAAAAAATTTTTCATGCAACTAATAATCAGCATCAAGTAGCTATAATAGGCATTTTAATATATTTTAAATAAACTGAATCAGATTGGAAAAATGTTTATTGATGTATTTGAATATTGGAAATATGTATATATGCATTTACGAAAAGGCATTTATTCAATTAGGTTTTCATTCCCATAACTCCAATTTGATTGATATTTTTGAAATGAATCTTTTTATGTATGTGAATAGGAATTAATTCATTCTTAAATTCAAATCATACATTATAAGAAAAACATTTTTCCCCTACACCACTAAAATATTATCCCATTTTGCTACTTTCTGAAAAAAATGGATATTTCTTTTAAAGTATTAAGAACAAATGAAGCTGCCTTCTTTTAAAATCTATTTGGTGAAGAATTTGCGTGCATCAGGGAGTGTCAAATTCTTTCTCCTTTTCACATTGGTAGGTTTTTAAGAATTGAATCTTGCTTTTTGATTACGTAATATGCAAATGAATTTAGAATTTGTTCTTGAAAGATCAAAGATACTTTGACTGCTGTGCCCTAGGAGATCATTATTCAACATTTCTATCTTCAAATGGATGGAAAGAAGTGCTCTGGCAAAGACAGCACAAACCATTTGTACTTCGAAAGAATATCTACATTGCATATTTCATGTATTTTACTTATTCAGTAGCCTCTCTTCCACTAAAAATAAAGTAAACTAAGATCAAAGAAGAACCATTCAAAATTTGATGTTGTTGAAGAAAAATGACGATGAAAACAAATTTTGATGCAAATCTATATGGAAAGAAAATGTTATGGATGGTGCATAAATAAAATTAAAAGAAAACGTGCATCTCGAAGAGTATATAGAAACTTTAGTGAGTAGTATTTACTTAGATATAACTTAGTCAAAATAGGTTTATATAGTAAATATAAAAGCAGTTACTACATATTTTATGGAATTTAAAAAGTTTTGACTAGAGAAAAGTGTTTTTTTTTTTTCAGAACATCACATGAAAAAGATATATTTTTAATACATTATATGCTATGAATAACATGTTTGTAAACACTTAACCAGACATTTGGTGTCTGTTTGTCATCAATTTATTACCAACTATGCAACTGCTTAAGCATTTTGAATTATTTAATTTGTGTACATAATCGCTTGAAATTAATTCTAGTTCATACACATCTATCATTATTTAAATCTTATTTGCTTTGCGTATTTGAATATTATGGATTCGGAAATCAATAAGCCCAAGGCATTGGAATATCTACAAATCGAGATTGGGTACACAACTAACTGTCTTTAATTGTTTATCTGAAGAAACAATTCTATAATAATGAAATTTAGATACAAAATTCCAAAGGTATCTAGTTTATCCAAAGGTATCAATATCTACCAAATTAAGTTTAAGTGTAAAACACGAATAAGAGACACAAGATAGGATGTATTTAGAATGAAATATTGTAGGAATGTTTTTCAAAACTGTATTAAAGAATTTATAGAATAAACATACTTATTAGACACATAATAATCTTTGTAATTTTAAAATACTAAAATTTAAAAAAATGTAGTTAAGGTATTGAAATGTTTACTAAAATATCAGAATGTATATGAAATTAATCTTAATCAATTTACTTCTTTTAATCTTAAAACATTTCAAGAAAAAAGATAGTTCGTAAAAATAGAGTTTATTAATGAATTCTGGTTAACAGATTTCATAGGGTAAGTATTTTAATATTTAAAGAAAAATACTAGGGTGTAGCTCATTGACTTAAAAAACCAATACTATTATTTATCCTAAAACCACAAATAATGAATGATTAACTCAATGCAATATATTGTACATTATATTGCACTGATTTTAATATTTTATTTAACTCAAAATTTACGTACTAATTGTTGTAAGTTTCCTTAAACTTCATTAAATTTTTAATCATATTATATTATTGTTACCATATTTAGAGAATGTTTTTGAAATTAAATTCATTTTAATATTTTATAATATTATTTGCTAAATGTTTTAATATTAGTGGTGATTATACTTAATAAAATCATTAAATAAAGTGTTTTCTGTAAATAATTCTGATACAAGTTATCCTAATGTGTGATAACTGTTAAAAAGAAATTATTACTCTTAAATCTTATCACTAATGCATTCAATTAAAATTTTTTTATAGATAAACTTTTCTTTTAAATCTAAAATAAGGAAGAGATAGTTAAAAAAATACATGTCTTAATTAACGTTAGTTCGCACTGTTGGTTCAGAAATAATAACATAAACTTCACCTTTTGTATAGGTTAAATAGTCCATTATGAAAGAAACATAATAAGTTAATTATGACAAAATACTTTCAGATACAATTTGATATATGTATGCTTTGATAGAAAAAATCGATAAGCAGTTATTAACTTGGGAACATTAGATGTTTATGGTTGTACCTCAATGACTTCTTAAATATTTAAATTTCCCTGTCATTTTGCTTAAAACTCCTATTGGCATTGATCAGTCTCTCATATATTATTTTGAATATTAACATTTAGCAGATTCATTAATCGCTAATAATAATTTCATATTCTTTATATTATGATAGGACTGCTTGAGTTAATAAAAGTTCAACATTTTTAAATGCAAGGATTAAAGAAAATCAACTGAAATAATTATAAACAAGACGTACTTTTTTAAGAAATTTCTTTTATACTATGCAATTATATAAAAGAGACATTTACAATATTTTCATGTCAGATATGTACTTAAACTTAAGACTTGTCATTTTAACTTTCTTAAAATATATTTTATTCATTTTTTTTTGAAAATAACTCAACTCGCATTCAATAATTTTTAAAATACAATTTTAAAGTTAGTGATTAAATGAAATTAAATAAAAACTGTGATTAAATGAAGAAATATTTGACGTTTATGCTTACCATATGATTTATTTTCTCGCCAATGCTTATCTCCTTACATTTAAAATTGACTATTAATTACTAAGCTGTTGAAAACAAATTATATTTAGATAAATCAATCCTAAAAATCAGAATTAGTTCTTTTAAAGTTATTTTAATTTTAATCAATGCATTTTTTGTTAAGTGTCATACATTCCCAAAACAAAGTAATTTTTAAATTTCTTTTAAAACAATATTTTCACTACAATAGTATGAAAACATGTCTCAAAATAGAGAAATTTAGTTTTTGAATATAAAAAAATATTAGTTTTATGTGCCTATTTTTGCTAGTTAAATTTCCTAATGTGTACTTAAAAATAGCCATATTGCTTTAATTTTATAACAAAAATGATGTTAAAAGCTTTATTAAATAAATTTATATTTCACATTCACATAATTGAACATCAACTGCGGAATGTAAATTGCCACTAATATATCTTTTCGCGGGGTTGAAATTTAACCCAATGCCTTCAAGGCAATTATTATGAATTAAGTATGCATTTTTAAATCTACCTTTTCAGATTCAGCATTCTCAACAATGGTAATATATAGCGCAAACTCCACAAAATGACATTCATGCATTCTATTCTTTCCAGAAAACCAAACTGTTTCAACCCTTTTCCCAGCATCCTCCTCCCACTAAAAGTTCTACATGCATATCAACACTTCTCGTACCGCGGGAGCATGATTAACAAGCCTTACCATGGAGTTAAAACCTGAAAATCTTTTATTCAGTCGGAGTCAATTAATGGGAAACATCCTGCAGGAAATTAGTCAACCGCATTGTTACCAGTCCTGACGCCGCAACATTGTAAATAATAGTTTTAATGTCGGAGGGTTTAATTTCACCAAACATGGCTTGAAAGGGTGTGTAATGAAGAAACGTGACGTGAAATGTCACACTGAGGTGTAAAATATTCACATATATTATAATGCCGGAAAAAGTATTGTCGTGGAATGCATGCCAATTAATAAGCATTTCTATTTTTACTTAATTTAGAAAAAAATAGAGGTAAATGCCAACAAATTTTGAATTCTATTTACTATTCAACAAAAGATTTGCAAAATTGCTCAATGAATATATATATCTCTATAATATTTTGCTAAATAGCCTTAAAATATTTGTTGCTTAATGCTTGTTATTTCACTAATATCTTGTAATAGTGAAAATTTATTTATTATTTGTCTTTTTACCGTTGTTTGTTATATTGCTTAGCATTTTCTTGGTAACCCTTTAAAGAAGATAAAATAACAATTTTGAAATAATTTAATATCAAATATATTTATAATTTTTAGTATGAAACAAAATATTTTAATTGAATTTGTCATCACGAAATGAAGTTATGAATTCAACATTTTTTGATAAATAAATCTCAGCCATAAAGCACAAAAGATTGTTTTATTACTTCAGAGTATTTTTAAACACTTTTATATATTATAATTGTATATTTATAATATTATGTAGAAGTTTTACTGCATATTTCACATTATATAATTGAATATTTGTCAAAATGTGATTATTTTGTAACGAATAACATTTTAACTTGAAAAAACTCAAATTTAAAGCAAGAATTATACCAAAGATTTCAAGATGCAATTAAATTGCAAGCAAAAACCTATACATTCTTTCTGCCCAAACATGAGAACATTTACCTTAAAAACCATCAGTCAAAAGAGCCTTATTAAAATTTTGATGATCCCGCTTCAAGCTTCTTAATGGAAATGAATTGGATTTTATCTTCTTTACTTGAAGAGAAATGTTTCGTTGACATCCTTGCAAATAAAAATGTTATAACAAGATAATGAATTTTGATGCCCTTACTAACTGTGATTCAATATTGAGTGAGTAATTTGATGTGCTTTAAATAGCATCTATTTTACTCCACATAGTGGATTATCCATCAACCAAAGACTACTGAAAGTCATTTTAATTTTTGCCTCGTTAATTTACCATCTGATAGATCTGTTTACATGTGATAAGCAGATAGCAGGCAGATCAACCTTGACAGACGTGCACGTAGAATACATGTGCTTTAGTCCAACTAAATCAGATACGTAGCATGCATTTGCTTTAGTTCTAAAGGAGGCTGGTATTAAATGCCGAACATTATCAATGAAGAACAATGTCCATTAGGTCATTGAGTATTGTCTCCTCTTGTTAGCAACCACTTGTTTCATTTTAATGAATTTTGATGTTGAGATCGTTCACCTTGCACTCTTTTTCTTGGAAAAAAACATGACAAAATTTTTTGCTTTCGCTCTTCTTTACTGTGTAGCCAAAAATTTATTTTGTAATTTTAAGACTGATATCAATAACAGATTTTGGTCTTCAATAAAAAAGAATGTCCTTAAAAATGAGTTCTGGTAACATCGAATTGTTAAATAATTTATTATTAAAATATTTATTGTCCATTCTGTGTAATAGGTAATAAACACATATAATAAAGATTAGAAAACGAAAACTAGCAAAATCACTTAAGCATAAAATTAAAGAAAAATTCTGTAATTCAAAATATAGTACTTGTAAAAAAATCTCATTCGATGGGTTTTAAAAGTGGTTATCTAATTTAATTTAAAACAGATGTTTTTAAATACAAAATATTTACACATTTAATATACTATGAGTAAATTAGTAAAACAAGTTAGTAAGATTTTCATTAAAATTTACATTACTTTCTATCAAAATAATTAGGAAATCATGATTTTCTTTATGGCTGTATTCACTAATTATAATACTAAAAGGTTTTTCAATAATCTGTAATGCTCAACTAATTTTAAGTAACTATCGGTTTTTCATACAATTTACTAACATTAAATCTATTTCCTACTGAAACATTTAATTAGATTAATGAAAATCTAAGTGATATTTCAATTTTTAAATACATGTTTTAAATAAAATACATTAATTTCATTTTTACATGCATAATGTTATTGGTTTTTTGTAATAAAATAATTTAATTTCATATTCTCAAAAGAATTCTAATTCATTTAATTTAAATATCATTCATTTAACTCTGAGCTAGAATATTATCGATTAAATATTTTCAGTAACTGAGAAATTGGTTAAAATACTAGTAACACATTTTCTAATATCACAATTTTTTAATAATAATCCTTTGGAAAAAAATTTGTTCATCATTTAAATGTCCCTTAGAAATATAAACGCCCTTTAAAACAACTTGTGTACTTTGAATAAAAATTTTTCTTAGTTAAAATAATTCTCTCAATTATTTTTCCATGTTATTATGGAAATATTTCTTTAAATGATTAAAAATTCATTTTAAAAAAGGTTTTTAAAATTGATTAATAAAACGAAAAGATACATTTTCAGATTTTTTTCATTTTTTAAATTATTATTCATGTTTTGGAATATTCCATAAAAATAGGAAACAAATCATAATTATTTACATTTCAAGGAAATACAAAATAAATATATTTATTTTAAGAACGAGTTGTTTCAAAGAATAAAAATGAGCAACCATGCCATTATTTCTTGCGTGAATAGTACAGAAAAAGGGAGCAAATGTATGCTTATCATTTCGTCAAAAATTTAGCCACGTTGGAAGTCCATTCAAACGTTCAACTTTCCACGTTCATTTGTTATTGTGACTTTCCAAATCTCAAATCTAATTAATCTTCTCTAGTGGGTCGAATCACGCCAACATGGTTTATTCAAAAGGAAAAGTTTTCCTTGGTAGCTGTAGTGGTATAGGAATCTGATTTGGCAATGGTTTCAGAAGAGACAGAGTCTAATGTCTGAATTTTACTAATGACACTTTTAGACGGTCACTCTTTATTGAAATTAAGGACAGAAATAGCTTAAACTGTCATGGTGAAGGTTCCTTTCTCGTAAAATCCGTTTAATTAATTATATTCGTTGAAGACTAAATTAAAACGTTATTTTAATCAATATTCCAGCATAATTAGGAAGTTCCGATTACGGTTTGAAGGTGAGTTTCATTATCTGAGAAACGTCAGTGTAATTAGTTTTCTTACTAACATAGATTTGAAATAAAGTATTTATTATATTCACATTTTCATTACTTCCCTGGGACTATAATGCATTAAAGACCAGTATTTTTATTTTTTACGTTTTTAAATTTATACACCACAATAATTAAAAGTTGAAAGCATAAAAAGTAAAATATGATTTTAATATTATTTTATGTTATTTAATTGAATATGTATGAAAGACAAAAAAAGCAATTCTGCAATACAATTTTGCGTTATATCATATTGAATAATATATCTCTTTAGTTTTCATTTTGCTTAATAAAATTACAAGCTATAGAAAATATAATGAGTTTGTATTTTGTGTTCATATTTGTCTTGACTATCAAAACACTTGAAAATATTTCAGAATCAATAAATAAGGTGTGCATTATATGTTTCTTTATTGCAAAAATACTTTCATTATTACAGACTGAAAGAAAATATAATCATTTATTGTATAATGCAAATAAATTAGAACATGTCTATAACTGTTATTTTAATTTATAATTCACTTTATTCAATGAAATATTATTTAATCTAAGAAATAATAAATACTTTGTGTATCTAACATTATTACAGAGTGTCTCTGCATGAAATTTAGAAATTTTCTGATTGTGCTTGTGAACAAGATTTATAAAATATAACATTTTATGCAATTATAATTTTAAATTTCTAAATCAAAATGGAACTTGAAATCAATACCTACGATTTTAATAGCTTCAAACTTATACAGACTCCTGCAGAGAATTTTTAATTCTTGTTTAATATATTTTTCAATTTATCACTATTTAATTATTAAGCTATGATCAGTTTATATGTATAACGCCATTTGAAAGTATAAACTAGAGTGAAGATTAAAACAAATTTTGTTTCCATTGATAAAATTGATTCAAGTATTTAACATTTTTTTATTCCCATTGTTTAAAAAATCTTCATTGTATTAAAATTAATGGCATAACTGATTGTTTTCAGACATTCATCGTCAAGTATTGTGTAATGTTAATAAACAAAGAGATGTTAGACATTATGTGTGAGAACTTAAATTTTTAAAATTTATTTTGAGTAAGCACCATTTTATGAGCAATAAATTATCTGTAAAGAACATTTGTTTTTATAAAATATTGTTTACTTATTTTAGCTTAGCTTGATTTTAATTTGATAAATATTATAGAATTACAAATGAGGAAATTGATACAGATATATATATATATATATATATATATGATTCATTTGCTTTCATTATCACTTTCTGATGTGAGTTTTGCAAGGATAATACATTTAATAATAAGAAATTGGAATACAATTCTAAAATATCTGTACTACTTTGTTAAGCTTCACATAGTGTAATCTAATATTTTAAATCTACAGAAAAGTTCTGTCAGTTTCTTTTATAAACAGCTTTAACAAGTATGCCCATTAAGGGTTGTAGAAAGTCTTGATTCAGTTCAATACACCATTTCAGACCATATTCGAAAGACTAGGGTTTATGTGTAAGTAATTGAAATTGGTGTCATATAAGTTAAATGAGAAAAACTTGAATGCTGAAATATAATATACATATTTCTGCTTGTACGGAAAAAAATCAAAGCCTTTTTGATTGGATTATGACTAGAGATGAAAAGTAGATTAACGTATGAAATCCACATAAGGAAAAGAGCATGTTGTGAGCCAAGAACATCTTCCCCTCTGAAGTGAAGTTGAGCCTAAACAAAAGAACGTTGTGTGTATAGTATGCCAATGGAGGACCATACACTTTATGAAAAGAAACCAGTGATGTTCAATTGGGAAGACATCATGACAATGCTTTGACAATGCATGACAATGCATGACATTGCTTCATGACAATGCAAAGACAGATGCTGCTTTGGGTACTCGTCAGAAAGTCCTAGAGATAAACTGGTAAATTTGGCCGCATCACCATACTCCTTTGACCCAGCCCTACAAGTATCACATCTGTCTTTACAAAATAATTTGCTGGGTAAAAAATTCAAGAATGAAGAAGACACTATACACAGTTCAATTTTTGGCTTCTGGAGATATTTTTAAAAATGGAATATACAGATTGCGTTCCCGCTGGCAAGAAATCACAAAGGATGATGTGAATTAAATTATTCAATAAAACTTATTCAATATGTGTGTGTGTGAAAAACTTTTTATTTTTGTTTTATTCTAAAAATGGACAGGACTTTCCAGTAGACTAATATAATAATAAAATATTCTAGTTAAAACTAATAATTGGTAAGAGTTCTTTTAGACTCAGATTTATTAAATAATTTTTATACGTTCCACACAAACATTTTGTAGTTTTTGATAAAAAAAATGCCTCCCTTTTTATTTGTAACTAATTCCATTTTTTTACATTGGCATCTTGTTTGAACATTTAAATATATTATTTCTGGACAAACGAGAAATTCAATCTATTTTTTCTGTCGATCGATAACCAGTTTCCGCAGAAGTAAGAGATTTGAAGCTCATTGCATGCATTGCTAAAAACAGTCCGGGTGTAATTCATTTATAATAAATGTGACGAGATTATTGAAATACTTTGACGACCAAAGAATATTCCATTAAAACGCAACCCAAGAGGATTCAATTAAAAATGGCATACAACATTTAACTCGCATGCAGAATAATATGTAATTGGAAAGCATCATATCATCTATACTTTTCACTTTTCCTCTTTTTGAAGAAAATATGTTTTAATTAACACGCCCATTTGATATTCCGTATTTCATCATTTATGGAAGTATAAATAGGTGTGTAAGAAAAGGGTAGACGTTTTATTCTTAAATAGTTAAACAACATAATTCATATTTCTACGTCCTACGTATTTTATTTAAATACAAGATAGAGATCTTTGAAATTTATTGTTGAACATTTTAAGAAACATTAAACGTTTAAAACAGTAAAGAAATTACTGCAAGAGGACCTATAAAGCAGTATAAATTATATATCTTATAAAGTATTAATTTCATATGCATATTTTTTATTAAAACAATTATATAAGTTTGAAGTATTATCAATCATTTTTAAATGTATAAATATTTATAAAAATAATTCTATCAACATATTTTTCTAAGATATAATTGTAAAATGCTCATGGTATATCTACAAGAATTATATATGTGTATTTTTTTAAAAGCATATTATTAATTTATTAAAAACAATTACTTTTCTCTCTGTTTCCAAAATTTAAAAGTTATATGATATATATAATAAGAATCATATTAATTGTTTTTAAGTCATAAGATATTGCATATTATTAAGCCTTTAATTTTCTAAACTTAATAAATTATAAAACTATTTAATATTTTCTGTTAGTTCTTTGCACTGATTTGCATTTTTGATTAATTATTAAAAGGTTATTTTATAAATACATTTTTCCTCTGATATACAAGGAACTATATCTATTTCATTTGAATTATTGTTTATAAAACATGTGTCGGTAGTTGCTTGTGCCTTTGATAGATTCTAAGGTTCTAAGAATAGTATTATGTCGAAACATTATGTCTCATAGTCAGGGAATCTATGCAGATTACCTACTAACGTCTGGCTTCCTAATTGATGTTAGATAGCTAGTAGAGCAATTTCCATCAATATTTCCCCACTGCATCGATTAAGATTGCTGAATTCAGAATGTATTGGTTAGAATAGTTGTCATGGACATTCAGGTTCTAATAGAGTATAGAGCTGTGATTGAGGCTGCAAATATTGGCACCAAATTAATGAACATCCATTTGGTAAACTCTCTGCCCGAATGTATGGCACTATTAATATAGAGCATTCCTCACAATGTTTTGACTGTTACAACTATCAGTACCATATCATATTATTAAACAATACGATATCTTAATGTTCATGAATATAATCTTGATATCTAATGAAACTCGAAAACTTTGTTTGTCATGAAATTATTAAATATACCCTTATATTAAAGACTGTATAATATTTAAGAAAAGAAATTAAATAATCTACAATATATTATTTA
>JAPDSC010099784.1:22847-40680 GCA_026290005.1 Latrodectus geometricus | reverse complement strand
AAAAAAAAAACTCTATTGGCATTATCACGTTTACAGTTCAAATTCAGATCAGTAGTTGGTGAAGCACCTCTGGCTGCACTACATGCTTTTATAGGCTTGGTAAAGCTTGATAGAGCCTCGAAATGTGTCATTCTGCGATACATTCTGCCATGCATTCAACAATCGTGTGTGTTGCCTCTACCACGACCCTGATATGTTTGATTGGTAAAAATCTTGTTGACCTAGAAGACTTGAAGAGTATTAATGGCACAAAGGCTGTAAAGAGTTATACCAGTGGTATAGGTCCTAGAGTTTTCTTTTTTGGTAACTATCCCTTGAATTACGGGACATGAATGTAATACAACCGGCCACAGGATGGTATCAATATATCCCTGAGCTATTAGAGATGTTTGGATGATGATTAGAGAGATGATCTGACATTGGATGTGATTGCAACCCAAACCGTCAAGCCAAGAGTTATGGTTGTATGCCTTTGTAAGGCAAAAACTGATTGAAACAGCCAGTTATACCCTCTCCAGACATGAACACGAAGATAATCTGATTCAAAACTGAAAAGGTTTACCTCGCTAAAACTTGCGATGAAAGTCTGACAGCAACAACGTGATCGGTTGCGTGACTACTCCAAACGATATTACCGATATTGTGGGCCTTAAAGACCACTGTGTAGATAAGCCCTTCTCAGCCAAGTGCCATTGTTTTTGAACCAGAATGGGTCCCTTTACCTAGCCCTAAGTTTATACTTGTTAAATGGAAGCAGCAGGGTGGAAGTTTTCGTTATTTAAAATCAGGGTCTAATTGTAATACCCCCAACACTTGATCTGTGTACTCCAGATGTTTCATGTAACTTGGAGGACATTACGACACCGACATATTTAACGTGGTTTAACCGTCCTAAGCGAACACGTTGGATCTTCAGTTAAGCTGGGCTTTAAACACAATACCTTCTGAATGAGAACGACCAGTTTATTCAACCAGCTCAACACAGCTTCGAGACAAATACCATAAAATGTGTGGAAGGTTCTACAGAAGGTATAAACAAGGATGTAGTACGTTTAATAGTAGACAAATAAAGTTTTGACCAGTCTTATATTCTAATGATCTTGAATTTATTTGTGCAACTTGGCCGTCCAAATCCTCTCAGCAACCATTGCTGATAGCACCTTTTACATAGCTGTGTCTGAATGTTGCAGGTGACGATCCATTGCTCAATGTGACTACCCAGCATCACGTTTTCTGACATTGGAAGTCATTCAGTTGTGCATAAGATTTTTGAAAACATTTGATGACATTAGTTATTTTAGAAGGGCATCAGAATGACAAACACGAAAAAGATAAATTTCCCGCCTTTATTATCAGTTTTATACCTTTCAAGCTGCACGCTAGGATTATAATTCCTGTTCATTGCCAAGAAAATTTATTATTTGCATATATCAGTTCCTGCGTGACACAATTTATTTTATATCTATTGCTAATTTTTATTTTTTTTTTTTTTTACATTTTTTGAATAGTTGAAAAACAAATTGAGTTGGAGTTATTTGGAAAGATATAAATGAATGTATAAAATTATATTATAAAATAAAATCAAAAAATGTTTTTGTAAATTAAATTTGAAGTAAAAACTAAATTGTTAATTTTTAGTTACAAGTTCTGGAAACAAAGTAGTAAAATTTAAGAAAATTTAAATTTGATCAGGAAAATAATTTTGAAAAGTGTTGTTTAGTAGAAAATGCAGTGTCTATACTTAGACTAGTTTGCTCATATTTAACTTTCCTGTAAATTTTCCATCTATTCAAAAAATCTACAAGTAGGTAATTTTTGAACAAACATTTAAACTTCATCTTACGTAAACTTAGATTTTAAAGAAATAAACATTATTTCCCTCAAGTAAATACACAAATGAAATCATAGTTATTAAAAAAGTGCTTAAAAAATATAAATTATTTGATATGAAAATAATTTTTTTGTCTTAATTTAGGAAAAAACTGAATTTATAGATTAATCGGAGTATCTCTCTACTTGAAAATATCACAAGTTAATAGCTAGCTTTTACCTTGAGAATCATATTATTTAAATTTTACAAAGTCTTGTAATTGTGAAATAATATTTTCTATACCTCTTAGCGTTTTATTATTTTGAATCACTCTCTTGATACTACAGAATAATTTATTTGATTTTTTATGTAATTAATAATATTTACATTAATTTCTTCTTCTAAAAGTAATGATGGAATTAATGGAATTAATTTTTACATCATTTTAAATAAATTTATTCTATCATCATCGTTTGAAATATAAGGTTCGATATTTAATGCAGCCAAATAACAAAGAGATTGAATAAATTTGTAGATAATTTTCCTTATAGAAGCGTTGATAATGAAAGATTTCTTGTCATGTATTGTGGATAACATTTCATTAAAATTCTCATAATATGTTTTATGTCTAAGAATTTTTTCATGGAATACACTTATTTTTATTGTTATTACTTGAAAATAAAATGTAACATAAATTGTGTTTTAATATCTCTTATACCAAATATCTATTCAATATAAGGAAAATAAATCACTAAAAGTGCAACAAGCTATCTACCGTAGAATAACAAAGTGAAAATTGTATTTTTTTCAAAATTTCAAGTCATTTGTTTGATGCCAGAGAGTAGTATGAGAAGTTTTCTTAGAACCACTCTAATTGTTCCCGTGTGACATCATAACTTTCTTGCCTTTAGGCATATTTGTGACTTCGGCTCCTGCTGATTTAGAAATATTCCCAGGTGAAACGTAAAGCCAATGTTTCTGAAGATTTTTCACCAAGGTTATTAATGGCCTCTCAGAACAGAAGGAAAGTAACCATGTGTCAAGGAAGTTCTATAAAATATGGTACGAAAACACGAAAGTTGTTAAAAGATCTGGAGATGGCTCGTCTTTATTTTATTGTTGTGGCAATACGTTCTTTTGAGTTATAGAGAAATCCTTAGATAAATATTGAATTGTAAATAAATAAGTTCGTCATACATTTTTCTCTTGTTGGTTTTACGCTGATTGTCTTTGATATATATTTAAAAAACAATCTAGTTTATTGAACCAAAAATGTAATCAACAATTATTTTTAATCAAAATAGTATTCTTTTGGTAATTAAAGAAAATAAACTATAATGGAAAAATGTAATAACTATAAAATTTATAATAAGATATTAGAAGCTAAAAATCTAATAACATAACATGGTTTTTGTGCATATAATTTAACGAAAAATAAGTGTATGAGATATGCAAAATAAATTAAAATTTCTAACCTCAATTTGCAGAATGTATTCTTATAAATAACATTCATAAGCTAAAATAAGCATATTCTGCATTTCTATTTTTACATAAATATATATTTTAGCTATTTTCATTTTCTATGGTATGTGATTATCCAATAATTATAGTTCCATCATGTAGTATGTTTTATTGATAGGAGAGTTCATTACTGACATTCGTGTGTTATAAAATCATAATATGATACTATAAAATTACTTATTTATAAAGATCAGAAATTGTGAAAGTATATTAAAAAATTAATAAAATACGTATTTCTATATCGTAATTCTCAAGGAAGTGATAATTCTTTTCATCTTTATCCAATTGAGAAAACCAGAATTTTATGATAAAATAGATCAGCCTCATGAATTTCATTTAATGAGATATTAACAGATTTTAATTAAGACACTTACATGATTTAATTACTTAAATTAGATGCTGGTCTGAAGCTAAGATTCCTTTGACAGAACTACCAGTTGTTAACACTTAAATCCAACGTATTAACCAAGCTGTTGCTTTTTAAAATCAGATTTTCTTAAATAAAATATGTTTCAATCAAGACAGTCTATTAAAAATATTAAAAAATAAGATAAATTAAATTGGTATCTTGGTCTATACAGCTATCTTATAATAAAATAGATACATAATTAAAACTATATATACATAATATGCATACTGACGTAAATATATATTTAATAAATTTTGTTTTTTGCCATTTATATTATAATGCACTTCGCTTAAAGAGTTATTAGTCATTCTCTAGTAGAATATAGTACAAGTAAACTACATATTTCTGCAATAAATTCTTCATTTCAAACTACTCAAAACTGATTATCTGATTTATTTCGAAGCAAGATACTCCTGTAATCCTTTCTATTGAGTTTTAAATCCAATTTTTTGTGGTCCAAGGTTTTTCGTGAAATAAACACGCAAGATTTGAGTGGACAAAAATGGGACAATGCAATCTGAGAAATTGGATTCATACAATTTCACGTATATGAAATAAAGCCCGAGACGCAGCAGCGTTTCTATTCGATTTTTTTTGGAAACTCCCACCACTATACCATAATAATATTCCTGTCCTCAGCTCTTGTCATCTGAAAAAATTTTACTTTTTGTTGAGCTACGTTTAGAAACAAAATAATATGATCAACAACATATCGCTGTCGCTATGCCTTCACATTTTGCCCTTTCCATTTTTACTTCTTGACTGCAATTGTAGCTATAGCGACCGAGAGCTTATGGGATGCAAGGTTGCTGATCGGGTAATGAAAGAAATATTAAGCTCGGTCCACGACAGTTTCTGGATATTAAATACACACGGAACACTCGCTTTCATTAAAACGACATTACTTCATCGTGATGGATGTTTAATAGTCGTTTGACGTGATCGGATCGCAAATAGTTAGGCCGATAAAATATAGTTCACTTGCACTGTAGCTCGAAAGTAACGTATGCTTTATTATATATCCAAAATTTGTGAATATTATGTATAAAATTTTATTGCTTGTTTCCTCCCGACATATTTACTGTCTGATAAAATTTAGATTTATCTTATATTGTTATTACTATAATATTTTACATTAAATTGTATATTTTAATCAAAAGTAATTGAATTAATGATGAATTTATAGTGTGGTAGTATATTGTAATAAAAAATAACGTGTTTTTATTAGAAAACATTGGATTTCAATTTATATTTGATCGTCATAGCCATTAAAATATGAATGTGAAATCATTAGCAAAGGTATTTTCTCGAAATTTCTTAAAACATAAAACTTAATAATCTTAAAAATACTCATATAGTGTATAAATAGCTACAATTTCATTGATGAAAATAATTTTTTTCAATTTTTGAAAGTGTAACAGTGAATGAAACAATTATAATAATATAAAAAAATATTCAAAACATTTTTACACAAATTTTCCGATTGTCTTGCAACATAGCAGAATCTACTCCGTAAATGAGTTTAAGAGCAAATTTTTTTGCCTCATTCTAAGTGTAAATTTTTTGTTTCATTTCGTCGTATTACTTTTTACAGCTACTTTGGAATATTCTGAAAATTTAGAACCATTTGCCCAACTAATGGCATTTAAAATTGTATTTAGTAAAAGCAAACATTTTTGTATGGTCTTTGTATTGTATATTGCACAAATTTAGAGGAAAAAAAAACTCCTGAAAATCAAAATGTTTTACAGGTATTACTTTAAGACAATATCACTTACATTTTCACGTAACTAACTGTGTATTTTTCGAATGTTTATAGAATATAAAAACAAAATTGAGTGTTGTTTTTCAAAAATGCTATTCTAACGTATTTTATGCACGCAGTAATTATGTTTAATACAAATCCCCATAACAATTATTATGATTAGTTATTTTTGCTTTCCAATTATAAAAATGAATGTAATTTTCACAATAGTATATCTGACTTCAAACATTTTCAAGTCAAATTTTTAAGACTCTACCCCTTTTCAAATCCTTAGTATTGAACATTTCAATTATTTTCTTTACGAAGACTGCAATATGCTGTGATGGTAAATATTGAATAAAGAAATATTTGATATTTTTGTGATTATTATAACAATTATAATTTTTCTTTGTGTTTACTCAGTGACAGTTATGAAAAAAATATGAAATATGAGAAATAATTTTCCAAATGCACTTCCAATTTTGACGATTACTTACAAATAAATTTGAAGTTACAAATAATTATTTTAAGAATTCGAAAACACTATTAATTTTGCAAAAACGTATGATAATTTTCTTCTTATTTTATTATTTTCTTTTCTAGATACTAGAATAACAATTTTAATTTTTGTTATTAATTATTTTTCAGATAAAATTACATAGATGGATATATAAAAATTAAAATTGAATATACCAATTGTACATTTATTCTGTTTCAAATTAAAAGTCAAACCCATAAAATGAATTAAAAATCAAATAAAAGTATAAAGAAATGTCTTAGGGAAATGTAAAATTCTCGATGAATTTGTAATCAATATATTTTAAACACTGATTCTAACAAAGGGAATATAATAATAAGTTCCACTTAAAATAAAAAAGGATTAAATTTGGTTTTTACAAAGTTTTAGATATAATAAAACTTTGGTATTAATGACTCTTTGGCAATAAGAACTTCAAGACATGTATATTACGTGAAATGTAACTTCTTTGCTTCAAGATCTTTTTAGTATTTGATTTGGTTTCTAGAAGAACATATTTTATTCATTTAAGATCATTAAAAATTAAATATAGATTCTATATAATTTCTCAATCTCGTTTACAGCTTAACTGCTGAAAAATATTATCATTTTTTCTTCGCTGCAACTTTTTTATACATTTATTTGCATGCAAACTTTTCTGTTTTCCTTCTTTTCCGATTATATTTTCCTCCTTTCTATTGCACATATAATAAATTAGGTAAGTAATATTCTACATTCTAATTTAAATTATTCAAATCATTTATTCTTAATTTTTTCGTAAAAACAATATTAGTGTTCATAAGAATTTTTAGTTTTCTTTCTAAGATTTACAGTTTTATTACAATAGAATAAAATGCAATATCATATTTCATTTTCAATATGATATTCAAGTGCATTAATGATGAAAAAAATATGAAAAAAAATGATGAATAAAGATGATGAAAAAATAGTAATAGATAAACTCACACACACATGACTGATTATAAATTTAAACTATAACAAATATTTAATTTCCTTCCATTTATTACTAACACTTAAAAATAATTTGATGAAAATTATTTAAATAAAGAAAGATATTTTTATGATTTACAGTACATTTTTTCAGTACAATAGATTTACAGTATAATAGAAGTACATTTTTTCACAGAAATAAATGTCTGTTCTGAGTAAAATAACTATATATCTTGCAGACAAATATTTGTTTATATTGTATAAACTAATAAAATTCTAGAAAATGTCTGAGTAAATTCATTTCCTGCAAATTCTAATAACTTCTTGACTCATTTTAACAGGTTTTAACAAATATTTATTCACATATACCTTTTATATTTTAAAATTTTTTTTCAATATAAAAAACATTCTAATGGGACATTGAGGAAATTCTTCTATTAATTTTAACTGATGAAAAAAACTTATCTGATTTTTTTTTAAATCATTACTTGCTCGGAAAGGACTCTTTTACTTTTCACAGAAAATTAAACAAAACTTGTTTTGCAAAATATCTGCATTATTTAATTTTTTTTTACATTATTGTTGATAGGAATTAAGAGTAAAACAATTTAAATTTTATCCTTCCTAAGATTTCTAAAAAATAAAAATAAATAAAGATTAACTACGGAAAAACCAGTTTCCAGTGTTTTTAAAAATTATCTCAGCTTTTAAACTTGAAAAGAAGATAAAAAAAAATAGTTTTCCCGCTATGCATTATGAATAATGTAAGACCTTCAGACAAAGAGTTCTGTTGAAAATTTCTGCCAAAGTCTCTATGCTTTTCTCAGAAACAAATTCTTTTTTGAATGAATTAATGAGAAGAAATTGCCTGAAAAAGAACGACTAAATTCGAAACAGCTTCACCAAAAAAATATTAGACCAGGTATAAACTCAATCAAAAATCCAGAGAAAAGCGGATTTTCTGATACGGTTTTTTCCCAACCTTGTTTACAGACATTTTGCAAACCATTTGGGTTGGAAGAATTGCTTGAATTTGAATGAGCGGATCGTGAACGATGCTATTCTTTTCAGATACTTAAAATAAATTGCATGAAAAGGGAAGAAAATACGGAGAAAAATCTTATCATGACGAAGAAATGCAAATTCACGCCCGAAACTAAATAGATTAAGTTCAATAGTTAGACGCGATTAGGGACATTTTTGTTAAAATAATATTTATAAATTTTAAAGGGGATTCAAATATTGGAATACTAATGTGCCTTAATGCTTTTCACAAATAACGTACAAATTTATTAATCTATATGTGGATCTATATTTTAGTTCAAAATAATTTTTAAAACAAATAATAACTGAGAGAAATGAGTATAGAAAAACTAAAAGAACTCAAATGAAATATGATCTATTAATTACTTGAATATAAAAATAATACATTTTATTTGTATTTTCCATCATTTCTTGATTTTATTATGTATTCTTTAAAAGTAAGAAACATATCTATATATGGTTTCGCATTTGTGTACTAGTGTATAAAAAATCATTAATTTTTTTATAGATTATTTAAAAATAGTTAGAGCTACGCTTGAAACAAAAACAGATTGCACTGAAAATTAGCTTTTAATATATATTTTTTTTAATTTTACCCCAAGTAAAAAGATAAATATTGGAAATAGTTTTATTTTTACTCACTCAAACTTTCTGTATAAAAATATATTCTGCTTGTCAAAAGGTTAAAATATCTGCATTCAAAATGTTAAAATGTATTCTACTTGTAAACAAATGTATTTAATTCTTTAATTGTTTTAAATAAATTACAGCAATTTGAATTACATTTATCAAAAGCCATTGAAATTCAAAAATGATTTTTTTTTATTTTAAAACAGCATTATTAAATTCACATATAAAGTATTTTAAATTTTAAATATGAATTTTTATTTTTAAAAAAGAGATAAAGATGCAGGTTTACAACTGCAACTGTGAAAAAGATATATGCATATCTCCTACAAAAGATATGCATACAGAATTTTTTATGATAATTTAAGCAAAATTAGTTAATAACATATTATCTTTGGAAACAAATATGTAAAATTTTCAAAGGGTTTTTGTTTTGAAAATATAAAATATTTTTATCATTTGAAACACAGATTATTCAAATCATCTAAGTCACAAAACAATTTTAAATCTAAAGAAAATATTTTTTTAAAATTTAGTATATTATTGGCTATTTAAAAATTAGATTCAATGTTCGTTTCGAAAAATATGTGGAAACTTCAAGTGTACACATTTTTTAGCGTTTGATGTACATTGCAGTTATCAACATTCTGAATGCATTTTCTACAGTTCACAATAAAATCTTTTAGAAAATACATAATTCGTTAATTCACACGATATATATATAGTGACATTTTATGGTACGCTACATTTAATATACATGCATTTCCTACAGCTAAGTGAAGCACAAACAATGACACAATTGATGAAAAATAGCGTGAGTGAGAAGAGTAGTAAGGAAAGAGCACACAGATGACGAATAGTCGTAGTTTGGAAAGCTCATAAAAATGCCAAATTCCCTATTATTCTCTGGGAGAAGACTTCAAAATGCCAAATACCCTGTTAACATATTGATCTATAAATTTCTTATCGCTTCCCTAAAAAGTTCTGAGCTCTCCAGAATTTCGCCAAATTTGGCGAAATACTATTTATATATGGTCTTTCGAGAAATATTGCCCCACTGGTGGTTAAAATATGATTCCTTTAGTACGCGACTGTGCTGACAATAGCGATATATCATCAGCCAATTTTCCACCAAAGACAATTTTTCTTCAACCAAATTGCAAATCTGTCAAGAGTTTTAAAGGACCCAATGTCGCTTTTACTAATCTATAGGGTTTCGCTTAGTCATGGAAGCAGTTACGGTTAAAGAGATTTTTTCGCCTTTTTTTTAATCTCCTAAACGTTTTCAGGTGTTAGTGTAGGGGTAATCTTTACGGTTCAATCGTTGGTATGTACTAGTGAGGGTGATTAAATTTTATGGAAAGTTTATTTTTCCTCTCTTCATGCTTGGTTATATGTATTTTAGGAAACAAAAATTATACCGATGACAAACTTTATAATTCAAATGTTGGTAAAAGTGTAATGTTTTAAGAATTACTGTTTATAAATTCATTAAATGCTTACTGAATGCATAAAATGCTTACTAACAGAAATTTTAATTTTATGTATTTTTACGCTTTATTCGAACTATATTTTTTTATGGATTTTATGTTGTTCCTTTTAAACTGGTCTCAGTTAGAATTTTGAGTATGTATTTAAATTTGAAAAAAATTCCATTTTATAGTTTATATGGCTTTATATAACTATAAATATAACAATTTTAATTAATAAAGCTGAAATGTTTCATAATTAATGTGTCAAAAAACATTTTGAAAATCCGTCTATAATCATAAACCATTAGAAATGTGTGATAAACAAAGAACTTACTTTACTGAAACTTTTTATAAGATTCCGTACTATGGCAATTAAAAAATTAAAGTACAACAGTTACAATTTTTAAAACAATAAAAAAATGTGCTATGGCTTTTTGAAGTGATAAAATATATCGCGTCTTTACTAAACCATATAACTTTAATTGTTCTTCAGAAAATATTTTATAAAAATAATAGGTATTTATATAATGCATGATCCCTTTTTAATTTAATGAATATACTGCTTTGTTTAGTTGTGAAGTAACTGATTACTTTGTGGCTGACTGGAAATTATAAAATTAATAAACTAGGCATGCTTTAGCCAAACTACTTTTGATGGTTTCTGGTATAACATTCAGGCCATACACTTTTTAGTAAGTCATATTTATATATTAGTAAGAATTTGATGTTTAAAACTGCGCTATGTATACAGCAATATTAATATGAACTATTCTGTGTTTAAACTGTAGTTTAAGAATTTCACATTATGATTTTTAAAAAAATTACTTACTATAAGCTAAAATTTTGTCAATTTATTATTGATATATTTAATATCCGTGAAAGATATGCGACTAAGTTTGAATGCTATTTAAATAACATCATGTAAAAAATGAATAGAATGTGTTAAATTTCCATGATTCATATTAAATAAGTATATCATTGTATTTTATTTACATTTTTCACCAGATTTATGATAGATGAATTAGTTTCTACGAAATCCAAATATTTTGCAAAATGTAGGAATATAATTTATATTAATATTTTTTTTTTATTTAGTAACACACTTTTCTACAAAAATATTTCCAGAGATAAATATTTTTAATGATTTTAAAATTTTTCACATTCATGAAATTTTCAAATAAATCATGAATTTTTAAATGGATTTTAGAAAATTTTCTATATTAAATTTACAAATATAACTATTTGCCCATGTCAGAAATACCTTCAGCAAACAGCTATAGATAAATAAATAAATAAAAAAAAATAAATAAATAATGGAAAATTATGTACGTCATTTGAACAATATTTTGGTTCCAAATGTTTCATATAGTACATGCATTTATTATTAAATATTCATTTATTTTTTTTATTACAAGAACATGTCTTTTATTAGAAATTTATGTTAACTGCTCTTTACAGAAATACAATCCATCTCATTTTTATAACTACTTAAAAATATACCTTAAAAAATGGTCTTAGATTATTTTATTTCTTGGTTACTTATATCTAAATTCCCCCGAAATAAAATTTTCAGTATATCAGAGAATATCTAACCTTTACATTTTAAATCTTCAAATGCCTTTCTGTATCTGTCTCAAGAAATTTCATCCTTGTTTTCTCACGCAAAAGCTAAATAAGTGTTAAAAAATTCTATAATGTATTCCAAGCGAATGATTAACTAAGAAAACTATTATCTTTCAACCGGAAGTAATATCGAAAACAAATAATTTAACATTCACTTGTCATTTCGGTTCAAAATTTGCCTCCTTTCTTCGTCGGAAACCTGAAGATTATATCAGTAGTATTCTCTACTTAAGGTAGTAATAAATCACCCCACAATTCAAAGTTTTGACACTTCTGAAGCTTGGAACATTATTGTTTTAAAGCAGGAATTTTCAAGGAATTCTTCCCCTTTTTATTATTTTCTTAACTCAGAATGATAGGAAACTTTATTTTAAAAGAGTGGGGGAGCGGAGGGTAAGAAGTCTTGACTTTTCTTTCTTCCCTCAAGTTTTGTCACACTTAAGTAGGGGATCCCTACTGGGGGATCTTTGTGCTCGTTTCGTCACGCACAAAATATTTTCGGCAGGGGTGGCGAGGTAAACTTAGAAGTCGAAAGCCGTGGGGTCAATTTGGGAGAAAGCTTCTGGAAGAATGTAAGTTTTTGTGTGATGGTAGCGGTAACATATCCTTAACGAATGTCACTTTCACAGATGATTCTTTCTTGTTTATTTAAAGATGGTTACTTTAAAAAGGAAACGGAATCAAGTAAGATTTGTGTACGTGCTTAGCATATATTCTTTGCTTGATCTTTTAATCTTTTAGGAAATAATCAAAAATGAATGCTTTTCATTACAATAAATAATTATAAGTGATTGACATAAAAATGACAGTTAAATCTTAAGCTTTTACTATTATTCAAAGGTAAATGTAAGAATTATCTTTTCCTATAAAACTACATATAAATTCTTCATACGTATGTGCCATATATATTTGTTTAGAATTGTAATTTCAACAAAAAGATTTCTGACACAATAGTTAATTTCAGATGATTTCTGTTTTTTTAATTGATTATACAAAATGTAGAAGTAAACTTAAACGACTTAAAACACAAAAAAATCAAGTTAAATTAAAACTGCTCCTAAGCAATACTCATAATAATAACAATCCGATTTTAACTATATTTTGAAAACTTAATATTGAATTTATTAGTTTACAAAAATTTAGAATTTTATTGACAAAATTGAAATTAATTGATTGTAAAAAAAGGTTTTATTTGCACTAAAGTGATTTGAGTTAAGTTGGATTTATTGATTAGGTATGCAATAATAACTGAAAAATTTTCACTTTAAGTATTCTGATATTTCAAAATATAATATAAAATAAATTATGTGTAGACTTAATGGAAGCAAATGAATAAAATCTTATTTGAAATATAAATTTTAATATTGGAAATACTAAAGCACTTTTAAAACTTTACTTATTTTTTTTTTAAAAAATTAACTCTGTCAAAAAACTACAAAAATAATTTTATTCATTTAACAAAAACTGCTGCAAACAAAATATGAATAATGATAAGGAGAATTTTTTACAAGTATAAAATAGAAGTAATAAAAAAAGGGATAGGTATTCATGAATATATAAAAAAACAAACTTTTAGTTAAGTTAAAAAAAATCTCAAATATATATGCAATTTGAGGATACATGTTTTCAGAAAGATAAAAACAAATAATACAAGCCAAGATGAAATACAAAATAAACTGTGGTGACCAAAATTTTATTTAGATTATTAATTTTACAAAGCTCACAGTTATTAACAAGAAAATATGAGAAAAACTGATACATTCAATCCATCCTAAAAAAATTATCTCAGTAAAGTATATTTCAAACTTACATAACTATTTTTTTTTAGATAATGTAAACATATTCGAAATATACAACACTGATTGTACTTTAAAATACTTTTAACGTACACTTGCATAAATGCGCTATGCAAAAAATAAGTTTCAAAATAAATTTTTATTCATTAAATTCTTAAAATTTAAACTTTTACTCTGGAAATTAAATACCCAATATCAATGCAATACTAAATTCAAATGGATAAAAAAATTGCGAAATTATATCTTTGACAATTTTATCAAATTATAGTTATTATTAAATACAGTACACTTGGCGTTTATGAACTTTTTGCTTGCAAATTTAAGTTTAAAACGGACCATTAGTTCAAAGAAGAAATTTTTAACTACTCTTCCAATCAAAGAAAAGTACTCTTTTTACCGAATTTAATTCTTTCAATCTGATTTTCAGAGAGAATTTAATACATCATGCTTTGTGCATTAAGTGAAATTTATTTTTCCTTTGAAGTTAATTTTATTTTATGCTCTTAAGTGAATAAGCAAAAGGTAAAAAAAAAAATAAGCTTCTCTATAAATAAATAATCCCGGCAGTTGTTACTTGCTAATTCTAATAATTATAAATACTTCTTACCGCTTAATTCAAAAGTAGGATCGTCTTGATTTTTTTAAACGTCAACTATTGTAATTCTTTAGGATTTTTTTCTTCTATTTATAACACATATAAAACAAAATCTTTTAAAAATATGTTACACACATCCTAAAGCTTCCCATCATCTTTGCGCTCAGCACACTAAAGCTCCCTCGAAATATGAATAAAAATAAAATGTCACTGGTTTTACTCATACGAGTAATTTTTTTTTACCATTTTTTTTAGCAGGAGTGTGTGAAAAAATCCCACAAATGCGCTACAGTCAGTATTTGGTATAGTAATATTTTTCTCTTTTGCGGCTAAAAAGGTCTATAAGGGGTTGAATTTTTTATAGGTGATACGGTAGGGAAAATTTCGCTGAATTTTCTCCACAGAATGTCTCAAAGTTGCTATCTTTACTACGGTGTCTGCTTTTTTGGTGCTTTTTCTTTCATTCGCATATGCTGCGAAGTATAAAAACGCATTTTTCACTTTCGTTACACTGAAGAGAATTTTAATGCGCGCTGTCGTGATTCTATTTTGAAACCAAGAATAAATTGAGTCAGTTTTCTCTTTTCCAGGTTTTTTATTTTATACACAGATTTTTACATTTTTTGGCAATAAAAGTTACATTAATTTCATACGTAGTCAAAAATTGTTTTTAAAAATCATCGTTGATTATTTTTATCCAAATGAAAGTAATATAAAAATAAGTATGTGTAATATAAGAGATATTCAGTTTTCAAATCATTTGTTTTATGCTGCAGAAAATAAAATTTTTATCTCACTGTATGACCAGTACAAAATACCTCAAATCCTTAAACAGTATTCAATGACTTGAATCTTGGAAAAGGCTGTAATTGAAACATTACTTATACTTGTAAACTATTTTATAATTGAAGACCTGATTAAAATTGATTGAATTATTAGTTATTATTATATTAAGAAGAATTAGAATTGAATATAAAAAAGTGTATTTGTAACTTCAAAAATTTCTTAATAAAGGTGAAATAAATTATTTATAATATATTTTTTGTAATAATTAAAGTCATCTTTTTTATTAAAAATAAATATAATATATTCAAAGTTTTGTAAAGGAATAAATAGAATTTATATTGTATTCCACAAATTTTAATTCAGATTTTAAAGTTTATAATTATGAAATAAAAACTATTAAGTGAAATTTGTGATATAATATTTTAAATAACTTATACAGTTATCATTCAAAAAATTTTTTGATGTAAAGAGAACATGACGTAATGAAAAAAAATTGGTTTATACATAAAATTACGAACTGTTTTATATCACTAATGAATTTTTTAGTTATTTGCAAATAATTTAGAGTAGAGTAAACTTTTAATTACTTTATGGGAAATTGACAAACATTATCATGGTATGACATTCGAAGAATTTATATATATACGTTAAATGAAGTGAAATAAGATTATATTAATGAAAGAGAATTTGTTCAGGTTCATAATGTTATAAATTTTGAGTAAAAAACAATGAAGTGTTGAATATGATAGTTTAAAATATGAGAATGTAAAATTATTTTCAAAAAATAAAATAATATTGGGTATTCTATCTTTTCAATTGTAATGAATCACATTTGATTGGAATCAGAATTTTTTTCAATATTTGAGTATTTTTTGAAAAGTTCAAAGCATCTGATTCATTTATTTTATTTATTATTATAATTAAGTTTATATTTAAAAATTGTTATTTGTAGTTATTTAATAAAAATAATTATTAAGTTGCCTATTGGTCAGCATTCCTGACTGCGGATTGGGAGGTCTAGGTTCGGATCCTTGTCGGATAATGGATGTACGTTCTTTTACTCCTGTCTTTGTCCTTTCCTTGTATGAATGGGTTGTGAATGGTTCCCTACCCTATAAACGGGTTCCTATGTCATGTGTGTACTAAGGAAGTCGGACTCCAAACCCAATTGCAGTTTAGTTGAAAGAGTGGAGCAGTGCATCCATATTGCCAATCTAACTGGCATTCGACAAAAAAAATATATATATATATATATATTAAGCTATATTAAACTTTTAATAATTAAAGTACTAAATTAAAAATTTGAAAGCTTATTATTACTCTTTATGTTTAAAAATTTTTATGCAATGGATTTTGTAGAAAATAAACTGGGATCATTTTCAATACTTATATTTATGATTAAGTTGTATAAAATCTAGAATAAGATAAATGTATTTCATTATTTTTCATACCTATTTTCAGAGGTGTTATTCTATTACATTAAGCTTTTTTTACATAATTTAAATTATTATTGATGCGTTTTTTCCCAATTCATCAAACAAAGTAAAAATGATAAAATTCATCTAAATTTAGCATTGTCCTTCGATTGCTAACATTCATTATACTTTATGTATGTTGATAATATTGCAAAGAATGTTTCATGTTTAATTGGAAATAAAGGTATGATATTGGAATTACATTCCTAAAATTCAATGAGTTGAATGGAGGAATTATTCGCAAATATTTTTATTTTAATGAATATATTAGTCGTATAATTTAATTTCCAAAATTTTCATAAATTTTTCTAAACATGTTGCACTTTGTAAAAACTTTCACAAATGAATTTAGGAAAAGCAATTATAAAAGTTCCCCCCCCCCTTTAATACATACGAAAACAAATTTAAACTAAAAAAATACAGGGTGGTCTAAAAATAATTGTAAACTTTTTCTAATTGTGAAATATTAGACGAAACGTTGCAACATTCTTTGGGTGAAGAAAGTGAGTGTTAAACTTTTGATTTTTTATTTGTTAAAATTTGTGATTTTTGAAGAACTTTCTAAAGTTAAATGTCGCATGTATTGAAATACGAAGTCTTCTGCGGCCATACACCACTGAATAAAAGACAAAATGATTTTATTTACAAATGAATGTTTCCTCAACAAACACTGTATTTTAATTATTCGTGAGGTTTTTTACCATCTAGCATCAATGCAAAATGTTATCTTGATTTGATGTTTTTTAATTTTGTAATTATAAAGTTATTTTCAATATAATTATTTTAATACATATATTTGAAAATAACCTTATAAATATAAGTATTAAAAATATTTATATTTGTAAAGTTTATTTGTATGGATTTAGAAGAATAAGTTATACACATGCTTTTAAATCCAAAGTTATTTACCATTATATGGGAAAACATTAATGGTATATTACCCATTAGTAAATTTCCTTTATAAAATTAAAACTTAAGGATAATTTATGGTCTAATAATGGATCACTCTGCAAATTTAGGGAAATATAAGATACTTTTTTATACATGTATATACATTAGCTTTCTCTCAAATTCCGCATTAGTACGCATTAACACCATTAAGTGAGTGAAATAACATTTTTTCACTCCATTAATTGCACCATTATCATGAATTATTCAATAGTTTCCATTCTAAAATTAGTCGTATTATTCTTACCGTCTGGCCATGTTTTATCGCGACGATTCAGAAGCATAGCAGATTTTATATGGGTGAAATTTTTATATCTATTCTAAAATTTACTTATTTTTCATGGAATATACACCAATTAAAATTTACTTATTGCACGATTAAAACAAAATTGAATTCATTATCAGTCACTCGTCATATAACAGTTTAAGTTTCTTTATTCGATATTCAGAAACCACGTGTGTTTTTGACGTGATAAAATTCAAATTGTTAACTCGTATTTATTTTAATTAATTTG
>JAPDSC010099784.1:0-22837 GCA_026290005.1 Latrodectus geometricus | reverse complement strand
AAACGCTATTAGATGCTACAATTCTAAACTAGTTTTTTCTCATATGAGAAAGATATTTGTATATAAGATAATTTGTGTTGATAAAGAGATATGAAATATTTTTTAAAAAAGTTACACAATTATATGAGACACTATCTTATAAAAATATTAAACACAACCTATAGTATACAAATATAACTTGCGTTCAGTTAAAAAAAACAAGTCAATGGGACTTGACATAATTCTCCTTTAATAATTCAAATGCATACAAACGGAAATTCAATATGTTTGAAATATTTGCAATATTGTTTTGACATTAATATTCACATTAATTATTTAATATTCATGCAAATGTAACATTAAAATGTTAAAGCATTTAATTTGTAATAAAATGCATAAAAATTAAAACTCGAAGTTTTTGAACAAAACATTGTAAATTTGAAAAGTTAAACTACTATAAACTAAGTATTAAACAATATATTTTACTCGAAATTATTTATGAAAATTAAATTATACGAGAAAAGGAATATTAAAGAGTGTCAAATATAAGAAAACTAATTATTTGAGAATAAAACGATAAATTCAATCATTCCAATACCAATGTCATTTATTCGTGTGGAAATGAATCTTAGTAATAATAAACAATTTAAATAAAATTCTCAAATTTCAGATTAAGTCTTAAAAAATAGCCCTAATAATCTTTTAATAACTCACTACAATTATGGATAGTGTTATCTCTTAATAATAACAATTTCCATGACAACCTCCGATTTCTAATTGAAGCTTGAAAGCTATCACAAAAACATCAAACATATAAGTATTTAAAGTGTTTATTTAATATATAAAGATATAGAATTTTTGGTTATTCCTGACTGTTATGGTAGATTTGATACTATGTGTTGATCAGTTCGAAGAGTTGATTATCATTAGATTTTTAAAAAATATTGCTATGGTTGGAATATAAAAGGACAGCCTTTTCTTCGAAAATGTTGCTTTTATTGCTATCACGCTGATTTAGTAGCTTTTATGTGCAAAGCAAACTCTTGGAAAAACTTAATCGTCAATGTTATAAATCTCGATGCATCTGAAGGAATTGCTTTTTACTGTATTTTTTTCTAAGACTTACGCACATCTCAGATATTTAAAATAAAAATGCTTTGAAAATGGAACAGATTATCTTTCTTCATTTCCTAAAGCTTAAAATTAATCAATAGATTTTTAAATCACTATTATACACTACTATTATACACTACTGGCCATTAAAATTGCTACACCAGGAAGTAACGCAAATAACAAAATGATATTTATTGGACAAATATATTATACTAGAAATAACAAGTGATTAAATTTTCAAAAAATTTGGCTGGATAGATCATGAGAAATCAGTACCTAGAACAACCACCTCTGGCAGTAATAACAGCAGTTATATGTTTGGGCATTAAGTCAAACAGTGATTGGATTGCATGTACAGGTACAAATGCCCATGCAGCTTCAACACGATGCCACAGTTCATCAACCGTAGTGACTGGCGTTTGGTGACGAGCCAGTCGCTCGGCAACCATTGACCAGACGTTTTCTATTGGTGAAAGATCTAGAGAACGTGCTGGCCAGAGCAACAGCCGAACATGTTCCGTATCAAGGAAGGTCCGTACAATACCGGCAACATGCGGTCGAACATTATCCTGCTGAAACATAGGGTTTCGCAGGGCTTGAATAAAGGGTAGAGCCACGGGTCGTAACACACGAGAAATGTAACGTGCACTGTTCAAAGCACCGTCAATGCGAACAAGAGGTGACCGAGACGTATATCCAATGGCACCCTATACCATCACGCCAGGTGATAAGCCAGTACGACGATGACTAATGCACGCTGCCAATATGCGTTCACCACGATGCCGCCAAACACGGATGCGACCATCATGATGCTGTACACAGAACCTGGATTCAACTGAAAAGATGACGTCTCGCCATTTGAGCACCCAGGTTCTTCGTTGATCACACCATTGAAGGCGCTCTTCTCTATGACGCAGCGTCAAGGGAGCCCGCAGCCATGGTCTCCGAGCTGAGAGTGCATGCTGCTGCAAACGTTGTCGAACTGTTCATGCATACACTTGTTGTCTTCCAAAAGACCTCGTTTCTTGACTCACGGCTCGTGACGTGGTTGCACGATCCATTACGGTCATGCGGACAATATGCCTGTCTTCTTGGCTGTTAGTGATAGGTGGCCGTTGAGATCCCGCATGGTGTTCCGAATTGACGTCCTGAACCCATCGATTCCATATACTGCTAACATTCATTGGATCTCGACCGACGCGAGCAGCAATACTGCGACAAGATACACCGCAATCCCGGTACGCTACAATTCAACCTTTATCAAAGTCAGAAACGTGCTGGTACACATTTCTCCTTCTTACATGAGGCATCACAACAATTTTCCACCAGGCAACAACGTTCAAATGCAATTTGAGTATGCGGAACCGGCTAAATAATTTCCTCATTTAAGCACAATGTAGGTGTCACTACTGGTACCTGCTTTGTCTGAATGCGCTGAAAAGTTAATCATTTGCACATCACAGCACCTTCTTTCTTTCGTATAAATTTCACGTCTGTAGCATGTCGTCTTCTTGGTGTAGCAATTTTAATGGCCAGTAGTGTATATTTTACATGTTTTAATATATTTGATATTATTAAATCATATGAAATGAATATTAATATAAAACAATTTCACGGATTTTGCACTTCTTAAAAATATAAATTTTGCTATTATTTATAAAATTATTTTGCATTAATTTTACAATTGCATTGAAAATTTAAACTTTGCATTCCTAGAATTTTATATTCAGTAACTTTAAAACTCTGTTTACATTTAATATTCTTTCCAGTTTTCATTATTGTGGCTTACTTCTTAACAGAATAGTATTTAGGAAAAAATAATTTATATTTATGCCAAAGAATTTTTTTTTCAGTCCTGTTTAACTTGCCATACAAATTTTTATTGCATATAAGGCATAATAACAGCCTTTATCTTAGTACAGATTTGTTTTCTATGTTACGCATTTTTAAATTTTTTAGTATGAAAGTATTGTCGCAGTCTTTTTATTTATAAGGGAGCACACAATGTTTATAAAAATAAAAGTTATTTAACATCAATAAAGCATTATGCTCCATTTCACTTAAATATTACTGAGAGCTATTCGTGAGAAAAATGTCTACGATATCTTTGCCAGAAATTCTAATTCCATCATTTAAAATGTAAAACTATTTATTGATATTTTGTGCCAGAGTTTTGAAACACTCTCAAACAGAATTCATAACATTTTTGAGAAAATTTCAGTGTTTTTTACAAATAAATTGGTATGTCAAGTCAGTATTCTCTCTATATTATTCCAGCTATTAATAAAATATTCTGCAAGAGATAGCACTATCTATTAGTAAAATTTACATAATGCAATTTTTACCACAATTTGTATAACACAGTGTTAACAATAGTTATATTAATTTTCCACCTTTGTGATATTATTAATTAAATATAAAGAGCACAAAATGATTTAATAGAAGGTGAAAAGATATAATTATGTCGTTTTTTTCATGTGCTTCTATGATTGTTTTAATTTTCCGTAGGCATATTTAGCAATATAAACGATATTTGTATTTGTTAATCCATTTAAATTTTTGTGTGATTGATTTTGTTATGTTAGGAATTTTTTACAATTTTATATAATTCAGTGTGATATATACAGCTTTTAATACTATCATAAATGTGTGCCCACAAAATAAAATTAAATCCAAAAGTTAATGATACTTCAGAATAACACCAAATTTTTCTCCAAAATAAAAATTTTATTTTTAAAAATTATTACCACATCTTCAGAAATGACATGTTTGTGTTGCAAAAACATGAAAGTAAAACATTGTTTTGAAAGAAAATCAAAATGAAGGGAAAAAAAGAAAAGAGTACTAGCAGGGCAGCTATTATAAATTTACAATTTTTTTTTTGTTTCTAAATAAGAAGAAACGAAATTTTTTGAAAAATCAGGAATATATATTATGGTAACATGGACTTCTGATTATGTTATACCACTTTTTTGATTTTAAATCCTTGTTTGAGCAAGTTAAAATTATCCTTAAATTATAGACATGAAAGTTTGAAATTGATAATTTGATAATCATAAAAACAAAATTTTGTTAACAGAACAATCATTTGTAAATTGTAGAAAACAGTAGAAATGTTTCCGCCAATATTTAAAGGGAACGTCTTGGTTTACCTTTTAAAATTTGAATCTGGATCAGTAAATTAAATCTCTGAATGTAGATTGGATCAGTTTATTAATTTTTTCGCTCCTGTATTTTTAATAAACAATAATATAGTAAAGTATATAGTTTATTTTGAGTATTATACATTTAACCTCACAGTAACAAATTACATCTCACACGATTAAACAAACACAAATTATTACTGGTATTCTTGAAATAAAAAGGTACTTACAGAATTTTTGTTATGGTAGCTTTAAATTAAAACAAGAGGAATTTTTCTTTCTATGAGAGTCTATATTAAATGTTAAAATGTTGAGGCTATTTTAATTAAAAAAATGATTTTTATTATTATAGAGATTCTAATATAATATTATAGATAAAACATATATTTTTAAATGATAACAAATTCTGATGCTAGAAATATCTAATTTTTTTTAATATAATTTAATTTAGAATTACAACCCATTAAACCATTGGCGTTAAACCCGTTAATCTATTTTAAGTCCTAATATTATCAGAACAAGAATGGAAGCTTAAAAATATTGCTATATTTCTCCTCATATCATATTCAGAATGTAACATTTGTTTTTTTTTTTTTAGATTGAAAATACTCTTGAAATTATTATTTGTAGTTTCAGAAAACTTGAGAGAAAATGTATAAATATTTCAGAAGCAGTATTTTTAAAAAACAGCTTCCTTCAGAAATGTTAAAATATTTTGGTACAGTCCTTGCCATTTCTATATTTTCAAGAAAAAAATTTTTATGTTGTCAACAGATTTATAAATGTACAAATATAGCAACCGCAATATAGCAATAAATAACCGATGCGATTTATAATGAACCATAAGTTACGAAAAATATCTATTAAATAAACAAATGCAATTTGTATTATGAATTGTTTTCATAACACAAACTGCATTTGTTTTACTTAAATTTTACTTTTTTTACCACGATAAAATATATAGCATTTATTAATTAAATATTTTTTCTATGTTTCAACAAATAATTGTAAGAAAGTTAACATTATTGCTTGCGTTTTTGAAGATGTTTCATATTATAAAAAGTTTAAAAGTGTATATTATAAACATGTTTATCTTTAAAAAGTTCCTCTATTAAAAACCAAATAGAAAATAAAATTACTCAATTAAAAACCAAAACCAAACACAATATAAAATTAAATTATATCAATACTGAATATTTTCAGTAAATGGATTAAGCAAAATATATTTTGTTTTAATGTGAAGATGCAGAAAAAAAAAGAAAATTCTAGATTTCTAGCATTGCCATAATATGACCTATAAAGATATATGATTAGGAAATGTAAGAAAAAGGTGCTGAAATGACGATTCTCTGTCGCCTTATAGAAGATCTTTATCAGTAATGTAATGGCATTTGGACATACTCCAAATGACCATGTGTTGTAAAACAGAATGCAAGCAAATATTCGAAATAGAAGCAATTTTTCTCCAAATGAATATATCACAAATAATGGTAAGAAGATATTATTTTAAAAAATGTGGCAACACAGTTGATGTCTCTGCAATTTTCAGGCTGATTTCTTTATCTTTCAAATTATTTTTCCTTTAAAGCATAATATGCGTTAAATAAACATGTCTTTAAATCATTTAACTCAGAAAACAAATTCCAAAATGATGGAAAATAGTTTTTTATAAAAATCAATCTTTAATTTTAGTTAAATTATAATGACAGTTGTGAAGCTTTCATTGTAAAAAAGAAATTACCAATGACAACTGGATTACAGGATTTTAATAGTTTTTAACAAAAGATTGATATATATATATATATATATATATATATATATATATATATATATATACATATATATATATCTTCTTCCTCTCTCTCTTTCTCTCTTGCAAACACATACATATATACATATATTCGCAGATATTTATCATGAGCAAACATGGAACTATTATCCGAATTACAGTTTGTTCGAAAAATTTATTTTCATGACATATAATTTATATTCTAAGGAGAGTTTTGACTTGTATTAATTTTCAATAATTTATATTACAAATTTTGAAACATTAAGTTTCTATTTATGCATGATTTGAAATAAAGAAATATTCACTCTGATAAATTTGAAAGGAAAATAATTAATTTACTTAATCACCTCGTCAATTTTGAACCGACAAAATCATTTTAGCCTGATACATTCAGCGAAAATTAATAGATATTTTAATATATATTCAGTCATTAATTATTAGCAGAAGTTTTCAATTCCTTTATAAAATTCTATTTTAAAAGTATAAGTAATCGAAGCTTTCAATTTATTTTGAAATATTTTATTAAATTTATGAGATTCGGTCTGTAAATGTACATCGTTTAATCAATATGACCAAAAATGATTTTGAAAAATATGAATTTGTACTATTTTAATTTCTACTGGGAATGCTTCTGTAACATAATATTCACGGACGCATTAATTAAATGACTATAACTATACAAAATATTTTAAAAGAGATGAAGTTTATGTAATATATTTATTTTTATATAAAGAATTCTTTTTAAAATATTTTTATTATATAAACTATTATTGATACATGTCTGTAAGAAAATGCTTAATGTAGATTTTAAGTGATAAATTATGTATTAATTCAATAAAACCTTTTCTATAATGTTTTTTTTATGATACAAAAATAATTGTTAAATATAGGTCAATAATGCTTAGAAACTGGTGCTTAAGATTTTGAAAACTAAATAGTTTTTGAAAAATATCAAGAAATGCTTGCATTTGATGTATTTATTAAGTATTAAGTTTTATTTCGTTTGTATGTAAACAGTTCACAATTTCACAGATACAATAATTAATAATTACTTTAATAAAACGGATATTGAACGAAATGAAAGCTTATTTTAATGCATCATATGTTTTTTTTTTCTTAAAAGTTAGTTTAAACTAAATAGTGCTTAATAAGAAGTCTTTATTTTGATCAATGATGCATTTGTTAAGTGACTTTTCAATAGGTATTAATAAGTAATGAATAACCCCTTATTTTTAAGATACATAAAAGTTTACTTTTGATTCTGGATTTTTCATGAATGGAACTTAAAGGAACTAATTAATATTTAAATTAGCTTTTTTATGAACCTGTATCTTCTGAAACACACGAAGTGCAAAATAAAGACTTTAAACTTGGAATTTATATTGTTTGAAAGATAGAACATAAGCTAATAACATAATAAAAGTCTATTTTATACTATATTTGTAATTTCTCTGCGCAATTGAATCTGTTAAAATTTAATATTCATATTCCAATACTCACATATACATTGATTTATATAACGATTTATTTAACAACATAATTTATACTCAATGAATAAACTTCGCGTTAACCTCACTAGTTTTATTTGTATAAGCATATTAATAGAGCCAGTCTATGAAATTATAAAATGGTAAGACAAAATTGGATGTGTTTTATTCTAATGACAGGGTTCTACTTATTTATGACTGAATAGCTGATATTAATAATTATATAATTTATATGTAATATTTAGTCGATATTTATATATAATATTTAGTTACACTTAAAACGAAATAATTTTTTATTTGAATACCTGACGTTTTAAATAAGAACTCTTAATATAAATACTCCAAATGTAATATTTAAGTAATTTTCATGCTAATATTCTTAACATGATGCTATTGCCATAAAAGTGTTTCACATTTAAATAAAATAATTAGATAAATTCACAAATAGGAAAAGAGAATTTGAGTAGCATTTCTAAATATTTCCAAAATCAATGTTTTTTCATTTAACTCTTTCCATTTTCCTACTTAGAGCTGAGTCATTGCCAGCCATTTCAGACATTCACGAACACAACTCAAATTCAAATGCTATCTGAAATCACAAACCAGAAAGCCGTCGTCATATTTTACCCTCTTATGTGAAAATTTCGCTCCTATTTTGCCTGCATGGTTCTACCTTTTTTCTCATTTTGCTGTGAAAATGAGCCAACCCATTCCTCCGACAGTCAAAATGGGTCATCATCGTTTTCTGTATTTTTTTTTCGCAAGGGATGGTATTTCTTAAAAATAAAAAAAAAAATGTACATTTGAATTTTTTTCTATTGAATTTCGTAAGGCCCAAAAGGCACACTGAAATACTTTTTGTGTACCTGTCCTAGAGTAATCATAAGAAAAATAAGTTTCAAACTCATTTCCATATTTTGCAGATTTTATGGCAACAGGATCAAGCAAGCTTATGAAAGTATTTTAAGTCAGGCGCCTTTGCCCAGATTTCATACGAATTTAATGCAATACTTTCAAATTTTTATTTAAAGAACTTTGTGATTATCTAATTTGATGTTTAAAAACATTTAAATGAACAGTTTAGTAATTTATACTCTTCAATTCAGAAAATAATACTTAAAATTTTCGACGACAATCATTTTAATTTTTGTTCCTAAAATAAAAAAAAAACATTCTCATAAATATTAAAATTATTTTAATATTGTTTAATGTATAAAAAATCACTGGAATCTTTGGGTGACAAAAAAAAGTAATTCATTTCCTCATCAAGAACACTCAGAAATATAATTTTAATTAGATATCCAGTTTTATTGTATAAAAATTACATTTTACAATATCGGTTTTTTATGCTATTCAATATTATTTATTCCATTTGCAATTTAATTGATTAATATGTATTCAATAATTATGTCATTAAATTTTATGATAAATTTTATCATGAAAAAAGAGGAACATTTATTTCTTAAATAAAAATAAATTGATAAATAAATTATGATCCAAATATATGTTGTATTTAAGATTCTAGCTGAATTTACTTCTATGTATGGAAATGAGACATAAAACCATATTCCAAATTGTATATATATTACAATTAAAAACTTTTATGAGTTTGTGAGAAATATTTATTTTTATTTTACAAGTAATATAATTATGGTCATGAAATGATAAATTTATATTACAAAAGATATATTTTCTTATGGACGCCAAATTTTTAAATTATATCTAAATTGATAACTAACACACTTATGTTTCAAGTTTTCAGAATTTTATACAGTGATATTTTTATTTATATATGGTATATATTAATATATTGTGCTTTCCACAAATTAGTAGTTATTAATTTTAGCCTGTTACAGCATGTGTTCAACACCTGGTTGTAGGATACATTTTTTTTATATGAAGCTTTTTCATTGAACCAGTAAGTAAATGAGGTTGATTTATTTTTGATAATCATGTAAATAGAATTTAGCTTCAATAATTTGTTATCAAGGTCGTTACAATGTTTTAATTTCTGTTCATTAAAATAAATGGTCAGAATTTTTTTTCTATTAAAGATATGAATTTACCAAAATATAATATTATTGAATAGTCACTAATGTTTATTGGAATTTAGTTGTATTTTAGTTTATAAATACTTTTAAATTAACTTATCCAAAATATTTTAAATAAAAATACAAAAAATATAAAATAATACATTTAAAATAAAATACTCTTATTATTAAAAAAAATTCTATTGCATATTTTGCATATTTTAAATCAAATTTTATTTCCATCAAAGAAAATACTTTCAAACTTACTGTCAATATGTACTTTCAAAAAAATAGAGTATTAATTTTCCTATAAAATATAATATTATCTGCACTTTTATCATGTTGCTTTAAAGGAAATTTTCTGAAAATTATTCTTCAACTATAGATAAAGGTAAGTAAACTTTTTCAATTTGTTTATCTGTAGATCTATAACTTTTACATACATTTATTAAATTAAATTACTATCGATGAAGAAGCTATTTATTGATATACAACTCGTGATACAAAATTTATAGAAATTTATTTTAAAGGAATTGTATTTTCAAAGATTTGAAATACCCCGGTGAATAAGAAATACTTAATCATGTTTTACTTGGGCTTAAATTATAAAAATATTTATTAATAGAGACATTTATATTGGTAGTAGAAGATATTATAATGTATAAAAAAAACTTTTTCTAGATTCTATAAATGCTCTAAGTCCTAGGAAAAAAATTACTCAATCAAAAGTTAATAAGAATTTAAGACTAATTGCTTACATTGTTAAGAATCTCGTGATTGAATTTTTCCAAGCTATAAAATTATCTTTGACTACATAAATGTTTATATGCTGCTCACACATCCCTACATAATGTAAAAATTAATAAAATTAAATGTGAATACACATATTTTTATCCATTATTTAATCATTGTTATGTCATTTCTGCCCTGTGAAAATGCTTTTCTATCTTCAACATTTCTTAGAAAAATACGCAGAGTGTTTTTTTTTTTTTTTTTTTTTTTTAACAAAAGTGAAAAAGATTATCAGGAACAACTTTTATTATATTGATGAATTTCATAAAATGATATTATATTTAGAATTTTCTTTTAAAAATTTAACAAAACATTCAGTTTAAAGGAAAGCTTCAATGGAAAATAAAAGCCAATTACATTCAAAAATAAGTTATTATTTTTGAATCTAATTGGCTTTATTCTAGATTTCTAGTACTAATAAAAAATTAAGTTATTAAAAAACGCACTGCTTTTACTTTGAAGTTGTGAATAAATTTCTTTAATTTTATTAAATTCGTAGCAGATATATTTAAAATTTAACACTAATGATCATTATTGTCTGTATTGAAGAGTAATACAGTTTGTTTCATATGATATAAAACAATAAAATTCAAAATATTTTTTTTGAAATAATTCCCATAATAAAAGTTCATTGAATGTTATTCATTTGTGATTACTAACCACACTATAAATTTTAAAATTCAGTTATAAGTCCTTATAATGAATTATTTAATTTAAGCAATGTTTTTAATGTTAATAATGTATAATTATCTATTTATGATTTTTTATAGGGGGATATTTCCATCAGATACCTTTATGGAGTATATCTAATGTCATATCAAAGCCTTGGCATACTTATTTCTTAAGTTGTAATTATAAGATTTGTTTTAATTTCTCGGCACACACAACTAGTTCAATGAACATAATTTAAGAGACACGTATTTGAATTGTATCCAGAACTTCAAAGCTTAATAGACTTTTATGTTAGACAAATATGTGAAGTTTTGTACTTATCGTCATGTTAAGTCACTTTGAAGTTATGGAATCACATGCTCAATGATTGATAATATATAGATGTAAGGAGTCACGCAATTTTACATGATAGTTTACACATTAAGGCAATTTAATATATAACCTATAGTTAAAATAAGAAGAAATCCCATACAGTCAGAATAGTTCTGTGTAGAATAAATTGCCAATTTATTATGCAATTAAATTCTTATATAGAACTCTATAATGAATGGTTCTCATAGGTTGTTAACTTACTTGAAACATTATTATTTACATATTATTAAAATATATATATATATATATATATATGTTGCATATAAGGAATTTTGATCTTAGTGTACATAATTACTATTTTAAACAAAAGGCATAATGTAATTCCAACTTTACTGATATAGTTTTTAATTCGTAGCTACCCAAGAAAAAGCAATATTCTTTTTTTTAAAAAAAACAGACAACTGCAGAAGAATTTGTTTCTAAACTTCCTGCAGTTCAGAAAGAAATGATGACTTAAATTCTCCTGAAGCTTATTCAAAAGTTAATGACTCTTTAGTCGTGGAATAAATTCAGACCAAAAGAATTTTCCAGCTACCGGATGACAGAGAACAAAAGGCCAAGCCGAGATAAAATGAAAACTTTTAAAAATCAATTAAAATGAAACGAATGACGAAGTACTGCAGCGGTGAGATAACGAAAAAAAATTAAAAAAGTATTCATTATGAAAAAAAAATGATGAACCTAAAGTTTTCAACATTGGCTCGAGATAAGTAATGAAAACCTCAAATAAATGAAATGAAACATGTAAATGAACTAGTTTTTCTACTAAACATAAATTAAATAAAGAAAATATTAATTCTAGTGAGAACATTATTCTATATTTGAATTTTTTCAAACTAATGTTTTTCTAACTTAAAATATATTATCAAATAAAACGTTTTTTACAAAATATTCATTATTTCCAAAGCAAGTTCTATAAAAAATTAGTTTTATTTCTGTTGATTAAATAGATTTTAGTAATATTTAAGTACATAAGTATTTAAATAGTAATATAAATATAAAATTGTACGTATATTAGAATGTTAAACCATAGCACAATATTTTATTGATTACATGCAAAAATAAACTTCATTTACACTTTTATTGATACTGATTCATGTACATAAATTCAATTTTTACTTTACTTACAGAAGTACTAAATATTTAGCAAATACATAAAAAGGCATCTGCATTTTAATGAACATTATATATATATGTACTTATCTTCTTAAAAATTTAACTTAAATACCATCCAGAAAGAGATTTTAAGATAAATATATTTATCTGGCTTTTTTTTTCAACAGTTACTTTTTACTCATAAGAATGGGTTGGATTCGACCACATTAAAATGATTCAAATTTTAATGTGAATTCTGAAACAAGCATTCCATCTTGCCTGAGGTAAATTTCAAATCTCTGATTTGCTGAATTGGAAACCCCAAAGCGTCAAGAATAAATCTACCAGAATGGGAAATTAAATTTTGGAGAAATTAAAGAGAAGTAATATGCTATTTAGCTAAATTTAGTTTTATTGTCCTCCACCTATTCTAAATTTTATTTATAACAAATTATATATAGGTTGATAGCATTATACATGTTGTAAATAGCAACATAAATAACAATTGTTTGTAATTATTAAACAGTGAAGTAATTTCTGTCTGATTTCAGAACTTATAAGAATATTTTCATTACTGTTTCAAAAATGATTTTATAGTAATTGTACAATGTTTTAAATATTTAAATACAATATCTAAAAAAATCCAATATTAATATTATTGCGGATTATGATTAATTAAATATTTCTCAGTCCCTTTATAATTTATATTTTTTCAGCAAAAATTTTATGATATCGTTTCATCTTTGTTTATAACGTAAGATGACCCTTAAAATGAATTTTTATTGAATAAAAATATTGAAAAATTTTAAAATATTTAATCCTGTTTTTATTAAATAAGAATGGTCATATTTCCTCTGCAGATTATGCATGACCATTTCTATTATGATTATTAAATATGATTTTTTTCTAATATTTCCTGAAAATATTTGCAGTTTAATAAATCTTAATTCAATCTTTACTTCAGAATGAATCCAAATTTATTTTTCAGCGAAAATAATTTCTTCATTGATTGTGATTTATTTTAATAAAATTCTTTCTGAACTATCCAAATGTTTGACAGTTAATTATTATGTCTTATTGAAAATAAATTGATGGAAAGAACATTTCTGTTTCAGCTTAACGCTATTTAGTAAAACATTAATTCAATTGATTCCAATTAGTAAGTTTCGCATTTTCTCTGCGCTCTTTCACTCAAACTCATATCGAAATTTTTAATGGTATTTTAGATTCGCTTTCCATCAACTTCCCAAATAAGAGCATTTAAATAAATAACTCTGAGCATTCAGTTATGCTGAAAGATTTTTTTTTATTAAGAAAACCGAATGATTGAAAAGTTTTCTCAAATATAAAACTCAAATGAAGCACAACAAATTTTCAAAATATTTAACTTTGAAATTAGTTTATAAATTATTGCAATGGATTTTGAAGGTCATTATAATCATTCAGGTATTATATAAATAACGAAATTAATATGAAAGTTTTCTTCATAATTTATATCGTGTGTAAGAATAATATAAAAGATTGTATGACTGAATAATTTTCTTTTACAGAAAGTGATTAAATTTTTTTAGCCTAGAGAATCATTATTAATAGAAAATTGTGAAAATTGTCATTACAAAATATATACCCGATTTAAATTGTTATTTTAATAATTTTTATTTAAATGCAATCTATCTGGAACATTATACTTTCAAAAGTATTAATGTTGTAAAAAAAATAATCTCTAAAGCAAATATTTGTATCCAAGATTTCAATTTTATTACGAATAAAAATTTTAATATTTATCAATTTGACATTAAGGAAATTTGCTTTCAAGTTTATTTGACATTACACCAAAACTGTGAGCCAACTTGCGTTACTTTCAAATAGATAGACATTTATATAACATTTAATAATTAATAGAATTGAATTCTGCATAATTTGAAATATATTAAAAATATCCATATTTTAAGAAATATTTCTACGAAAAATTACCTTTTTTTTTATCATTTTGAAGATGTCCTATTTTTATACTAACCTTTAAACTTAATTTCATTATTTTGTGGGACTTTTTGTAGTTAGCGTTATATTGATGAAATAAACTTGTGTTGTCTTAATATTTTACAATTGGCATCAAAATTCTAGTAAAAGAATTTGAACTAATACTCTTATATTCAAAACGCAGACCTTTGTTTATAAAAATATATATAATTTCATATTTTAAAAGAAACTATTAAAGGAATGATTTTAATATGAAAATATTGACTTCTTTTCTGTGACATGAACTTGAAACTAAGCTAATCTGATAGGGGCTTAACTTAAACTGGTAGGTTACATCAAACGAAAAAATGCTATTTATGTTTTATTATATTTATTTTATTTAAAATATTCCGTTTACGGAGAGTAGTATTCAAGAATTTGAATAAATTACTAATTATAACATGAAGTAAAATCATTTAGAAAAATTTATATAAAGAATATAATTTTACATATCTAAAATAAATTTACATAAGCAACCCATTGAATAATCTAATTGAATCAAATAAATCCTATAAAATTAATTGATTAAATAAAAGTTTTCTTTTCTTCCGTTGATTTAAATTTTGTAAGCACTTTGATTGTTTTTCTCGAGAAATAATAAGTAAAATCAAACTGCATTTTTAAAAGTAGTGCTACTAATAACTAATAAATGTTTTTAATTTTAAAACGATTAAATTCTAGTATTAAAATCCTCATTGCGCAAGTTCTTACTCTAGGATAAATGTTATTTTATTTATTTTTATTAAAATTGATAACTACTCAATGTAAAAAAAAATATGTTATATAACATTTTCTTTTAAAAAATTTAAAAGTAATGTTAAGACTTTATTGATACGAAGAAAATTACTCATTTTCATAACAAAAGGAAACTATTTTAATAAATATTGTACTATAAATATTGAAATTTTATTTTAAAACAAATTTTTGATCATAATAAATTATAGAAGAAATGGTTATTTAATAAATGTTTTAAACGAATAAAAATTAATATAAAGCTTGTAAAAAGATTTTTAATATAAAGTTTGTAAAAAGATTCAGCTGTCCAATTCAAAACCATATCCTTTTTACTATCAAATATTAGTATAAAGAAGCCAAAAATCTTTTAGAGCATGGAGAGAAAACTTTTCTTTCAAAACCTAAATTCCGTCTTTATACAAAAATTAAGAGATTACTCTGAAAAAATCAAAATGTCCTGTTGAGTTATCATGCTATTTTTTTTTTTGTTGAATAATTAAAATTATGCTTGGTAGTTATTTCAAAGAGCAGGATAATTAAATGTTATTTTTATCTGTAGACAATGTTATTTTTACCTGACATAATATACCTAAATTGTAATACTTATATTTTCTTGTTTTTTATTAAACATGGATACACATATAATCTCCGCATTGAATATTTCAATACATGAACAGCTATACATCATGAAATATTTAATAATATTTTCATTTTTAATTTTATAATATGTAAGGGTGTTACTAATTAGTAAATAATTTGTAAATTAATATTTAGATGATTATATTCATATTTTGTTGAAATTTAGAACATTCATTCATTAAAAACAAAATATTATGTCAAATAAATAAAGGGATTTCAAATTCTATTGCACTTTTAATTCTAAATATGATCTTCTATTATATTTTACCTCATGATATATGATTATTCAACTACCCTTTTAAATTTTAGGTAAATTTGGTTTTGTATGGAAAGAAATATACTATTCCTATTTGATATTGACCAGTGATTTAAGCAGAAAACTATTATTAATATCCATTAATTTATTGTGACTTAAAAATTTCAACCTATGCAGAATAGAAATTGATAAAAGCTGTAAATCGGTAGCGATTTAATAACTGAGGAATTCATAATAACTTAGATCATATTATTTTAGACTTTGCTATACGTGCATCGTAAAGTTATTTTTGTACAAATTTGTAAATCAATAACAGTACTCAACATTTTATTACTTGTTTTTTTTGCAATAAATTGTGATATTTATAATACACAGGATATGATTTTCATTAATTTAATAAACATTTCAATATTCGTAACGTAAATCCAAAATAATCATTGAAAGCGTTTTATGAAACGATGATTTCATGTGTTACATATATTAAAAATATTGGTTAACTTATACAATTTTTTCATAATTATAAAAATTAATTGATTCATGACATAAATAAAATACATAAACTTATATTCAGTTTTCTCTGTCTTATTATGTGCAATATTGCGTTTCAAAGGTACTTTTAGTCTTAAGAAACATGCGTTGTTCTTAATTGTCTGTAGTTTCTTAGAATTTTGCTTAGTAATTTTACAAATCAATAAATGTTTACCCAATATAAGACGTTATAAATATTTTATCTCTCGGAAATTTTTGCTCTTTATAACGTTTAAAATAATTGCTCTTAAGTAACGTAATGAACGCTAGTGTAATTCATTATTAAATTTTAAAAGAATACGAAAATAACTTAAACCATAAATATTACGAGTTGGGAGTAAATATATTTCTTGCTGAAAGTTTAATTAACTTTTTAAGTTACATTTATTGGCAACGAAAATGAGTATGTGGACTTTCATTTAAATTTAAGATAACACACAAAAATTAAGTACTCTTGTTAATAAAATATAATACTTTATGTCGATTTACTTAAATTTAATTCTTTAGTTCAATTTAAAATTCTCTGTAAAATTATGTTCATGGTGATTATATTTAAAACTAACATAATGTGACATCTATTAGAATAAAAAAAAAGCTCGTTAGACGCAGTTTATAATTTAAGTAGATTTTCGGTTTAACTACTTTCTTTGTTTTAGTTGAAAACTGTCGTGATATATTTTGAAATGTATGATATGTTCTAGTCACAGACCTCATTATGTTTTGCAGACTAATTTAATCACTTAAGTCATATTAGTAAAATTAAAACTCCATTTAGGATTGATAAAGTTTAATAGCAAAAAATTTCAAGAAAATTTTCATGATGTTTAACTGCAAAAAAATATTTAAGAATGTATTTTAAAGAAAATATAAAGCCCTTTTTCTGTGTATATTCATAAATATTAATTGATATTTCACATTAGTAAATTACGAGTCAAATTATAATGTTTTCACCTAAAATAGATTTAGAATTGTAATATTTTTCTTAAAAATAAATGAAAATATTTAAAATTATTTTAATATATAAATACATAATTTTACTTCAAATTTAATGTTACAACATTTTACCAGTAAAATAATATTGATTTAACATATGAGAGAGACACATTCAATTATTTTAATGTAACTTTAATTTTATTGGATTAACATGTTAATTATGATAAATTAGTTTTTATGTGTTAAAATATATGGAAGCTCATATTCTATTCAAAAATAAAAACGGATAAAACTATTATTATTAATAACATTAAGTGATAAAATATTGAATAATTTAAAATAATTTATAACACACATTTATAAAATAATATTATGGAAAACAATTTTATGCATCATTTGTTTAAAAAATATATTTTAAATTCTGAAAATAAATTAAATTTTAATTTTCAGAAAACAAAACAGAAGTATATTGATTGAATTTTAATATAATATATAAAAATATACAAAATCGTACCATTTTTGGTGCACTTTTTATACTTAATATGAATAGTTATTTAATTTAGTATGTAATTTTAATTTTTTCAACGTATAAATTATTAAAACTTTAGAATTAAACTTTTCTTTATATATATATATATATATATATATATATATACATAAATGTTTCACATTTTTGTAATTTTAGAAAGAAGAATAAAAACATTAGAATTAAAATTAGCAAATGCTTAAAATTACTTAAGTATTAAAATTCAAAAATCTTTTTTTGTATATTTAGATAAAAGAAATGCGCATAAAATAATATAATGAAACATGTATCATTATTTGTTTAAAAAAAAAACTTTCTTTACTTTTCAGATATCTATCGATTTTTATTTTGCACGTTTCAAAAACTATTCTAAATATAGAAAAATACATTCTAACCTGTATCTTCGAATATACTGTCTTCATTTTCAGTGTGATAAACCTCCTGCGCAAAAGCACACGCGATTAAAAGCAATAAACACTTTGTTTTTATAACTTCCATTGTCACAGTATATTTTGTAGTAAATTTCCTCCTGTGGGGTTAAGCGAAACTTTCTATTTTAAAAGAAATGTTGAACTATATTTTTTCTATTTCCGGTTTCCAAAAAGAGATAAATGCGGAACGACCTTAACATCGCCGAAAACAAGAAGAAATAAACGAGAAAATTCAGAAGGGAGGAAGAAACGTACGCGATTTCTTCTGAATAAATAAAAGAGAGTTAGTGATTTTTTACGGAGGAAACGACTGACGTCCCGCAACTGTAGGATCACTACTACACGTCCGCTTAGAGCTGATGCTGCCAGGTGAAATGGGTATCACAGTGCACGCATCAATCAGGGTTACCACTCTATCTAGCTTTGGCGGTCTCTAGAAGTTAGTTGGGAGTCCGAAGCGCCGCCAAGATGCATTTAAAGATCAAATGGGGATGCAAGGCTTTCTCTTGAAAACTTTTGGCTAAAATTTCAGGTTCTATTTTTTGTTAAAGGGAAAAGTAAACGAAAATATTCAATTACTAGAAACAAACGAAATCAGAATAAAATTGAATCCTAAAAGATAGTAAAGATTCGTTGAAATCCAATTGCAAGGAATTCGGAAACTAAGAAAATTTTATTTATTTTTTAGGAATTAAATCTTTAACATTATAACTTGGCAAATATTTTATGGAATTGTTTCTATTTAATACTGAAGTATTAGAAGAATATATTTCTCCTGTATATGGCAGACTGAAAAGGAAATAAAAGAAAATACATCATTTATAGAAAAAAAATTATTGAGTAAGATTATTTTAAAAAAGAAGCATTTAAGTTTCTTTAATACTATTAAGGGCGTACATAATATGATTACATTTCTTTGTTAGAAACCATTTGAAACAATTATATTTGTAGATTGGCTTTACTAAAGAAGTTATTGCCACATGAAATACCTCTTGTGCATAATTCAAACATTAAAACAATTCGTTTTGCTCTTTTTAATAATGCTAGTTTATAAAAAGTTGAAATTACTTAAGAATATTCTATTCTACGCAAAAATATAATTCATATAAATTAAATTTTATATTTATGTTTTGTTATAAGATGAAATTGTTTTCATGAGGTGTGTGAGATATAAAATTAACTTTCTAAAATATTGTTTATAACTTTGTAACTATTTAAATTTAGAATGAATAAAAGCCTTATGTAAGTTTTAGAAATACTATGATAAAATTCATGGAAACATTTTTAAATTCAGTTTTAATTTATTTAATTTAAACATTTTATTTTAGTTTTATTATAAACGTATAAATGTTTTCATTACTAAATCTCTTTCAATATCTTTTACAATAATAAATTTGCTGAGGAAACATTTTTTCTTTCAAAAAATAATTTTTAAGTAAAGGAAATAACTTCGCCAAAATGCTCATAAACTTTAAACTTAGTATTACTAATTTAAATTTATTAAAACAAACTATCAATTTTCAAAAATAATTTTAATTTACGGTGGCGGATAAATACTATCTTCTTACATTTACACTTCATGCTTAAGGAAATTCAATAAAGAAATCGCTAATATTAATTAATTAATGATAAATTATAATAACTTCTTCAAAAAGTCGAACAATTACAATGAATTATCTCACTCGCATACATTTGGGGAATAAGTTAAAATATAAGATATCCCTTAAAATAAAACATGACATTTACACATTATTTAAAAATAAAATGCAATCACTCTGATGTAAAGGCTTCAAACTACCAGCTGAATTATATAAACTTGTATGCAGCATTTAAGTAAATAGTTAGTTCCCACAAAAACTTTTACGCCTCCCCAGAGGATGCAATCCTGTAAAAATTGTTTCCCCTTCACCTTCGACGAGTGGCAGAAAAACGCCTTTTATCGCTTCAGTGAGGGTTAATGTAAATATTTAGTTTGACTAATGCAGTGTTCTTTAAATAGCAGAGTTGTCGGCAACTCAGGGCAACGGCTTCTGAAGTAAAGTAGCGTTGAATGTGTACTTGCTTTTCAGTTATTTTTTAACAGCAATTAATTGCAAAATTAGATTTGACGTGTGAAAGCGTTCTTGTCAGTGATTTTCCCAGGTGTAAAGTCCTTTACTTGAGTGTAGGAATTCTGTTGATACACATATATTAAAACATTTTTTACTTTTTCTTATAATGAAGCAAATGCAGACATATTTGAAACTTAGTTTAGAAAAAGTAAATATGAAAATATATTCTTACTAAGTATTAATAAATATTGTTTGAAAATTAATAAAATTTTTTTAAATTAAAATATAAAACAATTAGTTTTAGTATATCGAATCTGAGTAATATTCTTTTTGAAACGATTCCATTTTTGTAAAGCATATTTGAAATAATCGATTCGGCAATATAAATGCATTTTTATTATTCTTAATTAGATTTTAAAATAAATTACATAATTTTTAATAAATTCTGTACTACTTCATAAAATAATTCAATTTATTATAAAACAAAATTGAAAACTATAATATTTTTTATAAGAAAAAGTTTGTTTTTTATTGAAAGTTTGACATGAAAGTTGAATGAATATATTAAATGTATCTGAAAGACATTATTGGTTTTCAAAATTAAAATTCTGCTAAAAATAAAAGAATAGAAAATTCATTATTTAAATGATGCGTGATTTCTTAGAAAGCCGTTTAAATTATTATCCATAATATAATGCTCAAATTATTCCATTAATAGGATATCAATAAAAAATATCAAATACATTTTAATACTACATTTGCATTGAAACAGATAAAGAAATCTAATTTTATTTTATAAATGAATATCCACATATTTATAAAAAATAATAAATTTCTTACGTTATCTATAAAAATAATTTGTGAAAATGATATATGTGAAAAATAAATCGAAGCAAAACATAAATTTCGTCGGTGGTAACATTTTCATAAATTTAAACTCGTTATAAAACAATATTTTAAATAAATAAATATTCAAACAATTATACGTTGACATTAATTATATTAAAACTTAACAATATTTCCAAATAAATAAAAAAATTATAAAATTAAATGTGGAAAAATATTTCTAAAGGAGCATTAAAATTAAACTGATTCACTGTACATATTATATTTTATTACATTTTTTATACTTGAAAAAGAAAATGAGCATAAAACTAAAATTCATATTACTATAAAATACTATATTTTTCTTAAATTTTTTATGCTTATAGCATACAATGAATGTCAAATACGCTTAGGAATTATGAGAGAATATTTAATTTTGTAAGTGAACGAAACGGTTTAAAATAATTACATAAAATATAAATATTATAAATTTTAACAAAATATTTCTAAAAATAAAATTTAAATTATTAAGAGTTTCAAATTATAAAATTAAAACATATATCCATATATAAACAAAAAAAACGTATAAATATTTAATTATTTTTTTAATCTATCAAGGAAGAAAACGACACAAGTTTATATATGAAATTAGGAATATATTTTAAAAATATATAACGATAAAAATGAGATTAAAATACCTATGAATAATCTATGGAAATTATTATTAAGATTTAACTCAAGCATTGAATAAAATGTTAATTGTTTTTACCAATGATATTTTTAATATATTATTTCAAAAATTATAAAATATAACATTAGTCCCAAATATAAAAGCATCACATAAATATTAATATCCTCAAGGAACATTCTTTCATTCCAAGTTATTAATATACCCTGCAGCATAAAGTTATTTAAATTTAAAACTAAATTACTGTTGAAAAAAATGATTTTTTATTGATATATATGAACAAGTAACTTTAAACTGATCAATTCAGAATATGTGCAGTTTTATTTTGGAAAAATATCACAAGAATAATTTTTACAATTTATTATAAAACATATTATAATTATTTTCATGAATCCTTTATATAGCAATTTTTTTTTAATTATTTTTTCTTAAAATAGTACATTTTTTCAAATAAAAAGATTTATTTGTATTTTTAATCAATGTAATCATTTTGCTAATGAGCATATATCTAAATTAAAAGTGATTTCTTAGAAATGTTCAATATAAAAGTAACTAACTTATTCAGACATTAAGTTTTTGATTGCTAAGTCTGTGTTCATATGTTGTTTAAACATTTTATTGTTTAATACTAACATTCTATTGCTTAATACCAAAATACATCACTCAATTATTAAGCACGAAAATTATCATTTCCATGAAATATTAAATTCAATAGCAAAATAATTTTATGTCAC
>JAPDSC010099781.1:0-33792 GCA_026290005.1 Latrodectus geometricus | reverse complement strand
ATATGTTTCTATTATTTTCAACTTCATAAATTTAATAATTTTTTTTTCCTCTACGAATTTGTTGGCAAGCAGAAAATATTTTTGCATAAGTTTTTCATTTAACATCATTGATAACTACAGCAAATATTCTACAATTCATTCATTTTAACAGAATGTTAAATTCTGCGAAACCTACTCTCAATGATTCGGGCTTTCATTAAAAAGTAACAAGATACATTTTAATAGAAGATGGATACATTTAATCAAATGAATAGTAAATATTCTAATTTTTGTATCATACTTAAAGTTGACTTAATTTTTTTTTTCTTTTAATTCATTAAATGTTACTGAAAATATGGTTGCTTAAAAAATTCTTTTAATATAGAACTTTTAACACAATCAATATAAATTTTTCTATACACAATTTTAAGTTTTAATTTTCTGCCTGCTTAATAGAAAAATGTATTAACTTTCCTTAAATTTTACTAAACATAAATGTTTATTTTATAAAAAAAAATAGTTCAAATATGCATTTTTCTTATTTTAAAATTCAATGTTGCTTTATCTCTGTACTTTCATTTATTAAAATGAAAAGAACCATATTATCACATGGACTATTAGAATAACCAAGGTTTTCAGAAAATAAAAGCTTCAAATTCAGAAGTTTTTTCTTTATTTTATGTTGTTGGCAATTGTAAAGGCCACTTGAAATAGTTCAATTCTATGAGACTTCCACATAAATACATTTAGGTTTATACCATTACTTCTATTCTTTCAAATTGGATTTGACAGTCAAGGTAGCTTGCTAAAAACATTTTATACCAAGCTGTTGTTTCTATTAATGAATAATCTTTGTAAATTCCCCTTCTTTGTTTAATTTTTGTTGCTGTTTTTAAAGATTTAATATTTTATTTTATTATCTTCATTGATACTTGGTTTAAAATTGTCCAAATCTTCAAAAACAAATTTTAGCATTTTTTGATTGAGTAAATAATTAACAAAATAGCATAAATTTTGCTCTTATTTCTAGGTATTATATTGATAAAAACATGAGAAACTATAAAATCTAGTTCTTTCAAAACTAGATGAATATAAAATTTTTGCAATTATTTACACAGTAATTAAATTAAATAGGTAAACTTACATGTTGGCAAAATATGTGTCCTTCATATTTTTATAAACTGGAAATACTTTATTTAGTGTCTTACTTTCATATCAAATAAATTATAGATAACTTATGGTGAGAGATTAAAAATATGGCTAACTAATTTTTAGTTTGCTTTAATGACACCAATTAATTAATCAGATAGCAATGTCTGGAGATAAAGGCAAGTTTTCCTCATCAAATTCTTATAAATTACCATTAAGTTTCCTAATAAGTTTTTTGTATAACAGTAAAATTTTATGTTATTTTGATATTTCCTTGTATATTTAGGTTTGGGGAACTATAGATTATTGAAAGTTAATCAGAAGTTTATACATGTATTTGCCTCTTTTATGTTTTGGAATCATGTTATATGGGCAAAGTATACTTGAATTATTTCCAAAACAACTAATATCATAATTGATGCATTATTGCATGCAAGAAAAATCATCTATAAAAAAAATTAATTTAAAAAGTAGCAATGTAAAATAGTAATTAATTCTTAAAAAATTATTCTTGGTAGACTTTAAAATAATACATTTTATTCAAAAATAATTCTTTGCATTTTATGCTAATCTTTGTTATTTGATATTTTTCTAATCTGCTCTTAATTATTTTTTATCACATTATTTTAAATCACTGGAAATCGAAAAACTTCAACAATTATTTCACATCTATAAAATTTTAATTAATAATTCAAATAAAATATATTTATTTTAAGTTAACAAGAAATATACTCTGTTTACTTAACATAGCAAGAATTTGATAATAAAGTAATAGCTAATAAGTAAAATACAATAAGTGTTGTCAATATTAGTTTTCTATTTAAAGCTAATTAGATTAAATTTCTTCTGTGAAAAATTAGTTATTAAGGTTTTAAAATAATATAAAACTAATTCTTGTGTTAAACATTGATTCTTTTGTAAAACTAGAAAGCAAAATTCATTCATTGTTTCATATAAATGATTTTTCTATACAGATACTTAAACTAAACTCTGTGGCACAACAGCCCATCAAGGGGCGAACACCTTAAGTGCCCATAATTATTTTCTTGACCTAGGGCTTGGGAGTGTGAAGCATACCTAGGTTAGGTGATCAAACCTATGTGAATGTTTAGTTCCCAAGCATGCTTAGTACTCAGTTTTACCTACCCACTGAACTATAAGTATATTTAGATACATGTATTAGCACTTGCTCGACAATTAATTTGTAACGTCAAGAAATAGTTTTTAGTACTGAATGGAAATACATTAATGCATAAATGATATAGTCATTTTTAGATCAAAAGGATATTCAATTGTTGAAAAATCACAAAAAAAAAAAACTGCAGACCTTAAATATTTTTGCATTTAATCCACTAAAAATATATGATGCAGTAAGTTGCATCCTATAAAAATATAGGGCGTATATTGTATTTAATGAAATACCAAGATTTGACTTCAAGCTGTGGAAATTAAACAGCCATTTCAAACATGCTTAATTAGAACTTATCTGCTGATAAGTTTAGTGAAGATTAATGTTCATTTTTTTGTTTGAAGACCTCAAATTTAATACCTTAATCTTACTATCCACATGACTATCAGCTGATATAGTCATTTGTGTTGCCTCTTACAAGTGGTTGAAGGACTGTCACAGTTATTAAGAATAATTTTTAAACAAAACTATGTTCTGTTGCCCTCAGCATGAGCACCATGGGAATGCATTTGATACCCCTTTGTAGTCAGTATGTAATTTAGTAGTTGGACATCCTGTGCAACGGCTTGATCCATTTGATAAGCAAAATTTTAAAATTTCAACCAAAATAATGTGACATAACAAAACATTCCATTGTATGTTTGAATTAGAAATTGCAAAATAAAATTTCAGAACTACCGTTAGTAAAATTTTCAGCAATAAATTGTTCTTTTGATTTGAAATCTTAACCACTTACAGATCTGAGTTTTTGTTCAATTTTATATTTACAATATTGGTATTTGCAAAAAACATTACAAAAATTATGCATTTTAATGAAATAATTTACAGTCAAAAATATATGTTATTTATTATATTGTCTTTCAAGGTCTGATTGTGATTTACCAGTGTTTTTAGGCATCTTTTTATTTGTGGAATCTTCTATATCTTTAGCTTTATAATAATGTGGTGCAACTTCTAAAAGCCAAACTCCTTCTACTTCAATCACTTGTCTCATAAATTCCTTAGTTGTAAATACAAGTTCATGATAAACAAGCCACCTAGGTAGATCTTCAAATAATGCACTATTAGGATGGATCATTACAGTTTGTTGTTGCTTAGCTGTTTTGTATTGTCCACTTTTTGATAAACGTGAAGTGTGGTAAAAATATCCAGCAGTGATGGATTTTCTTATGGCTACTGTGTCCAAAGGATTTGATACAAGTTCTATCTCAACACGATCCATTAAACCTTCTAACTGTTCCCGAACATCTCTTGCCCTTTTCATTGATCTGTACTGAATGTAATTTTCAAAACACCACTGTGTACTATATTCAGATTCAACCCATTGATTATACACATTCAACAATGTTAAATGATCACCACCAGGACTGAAAAAATTTTTTCGAGCAGTGTCAGCATGAACTATTTTATCCTTTGGCCGATAAAATATAGCATTATTAACAGAGAGCATTGCTGCAATAGAAAGAATTTCTTCTGAACATTTGTATTTTTCAGATGCCAGAAGCATTTTTGACATCATAGGATCTACTGGAAACTCAGCCATTCTACGACCCAATTTAGTTAATTCACCTTGATGATTTAATCCACCTAATGCATATAATTGTTCAAGAGCTAAAACTAAGCTTTCATGTGGAGGTGGGTCCAAAAAATCAAAATGTATTATATCATTAATTCCTAATGATTTCAACAATAGAACTGCATTTCCTAAATTAACACGCTGAATTTCAGGTATAGTATTGTCTTCTAATTCATGTTGGTAAGCCCAAGCTGTATATAAGCGAAAACATTTACCTGCAGCAACACGACCAGCACGTCCTGCTCTTTGATTAGCTGAAGCTTTTGAAATTGGTGTGACAACTAGAGATTCCATACCAGTACGTGCATTGAAGCTATTCTGTTTACAAAATCCTGGATCAATAACATAAATTATTCCATCAATTGTAAGGGAAGTTTCTGCAATATTTGTTGCAATTACAACTTTTCTTGAACCTGGAGGAGTAGGCTCAAATATCTTAGCTTGCATGTCAGATGGCAAATTTGCATAAATTGGTAAAATTATTAACTCTTTCATTTTTGAGCCAAGTTTACGAGTTCTTTCTAAAAGTAGTTCATTACAAGTCTCAATTTCTTCTTGTCCAGTTAAAAAGACTAAGATATCACCAAGTGGTTGAGTAAAATGGATCTGAAGAACAGTTACCACACAAGCATCCAAGTAATCAGCCTCTGGAGCTTTAGTATAAAATATATCAACAGGAAATCTCCTACCTGGTATTCTAAAAATTGGAGCATCTTCAAAAAATGAAGAAAATTTTTCAGCGTCTAACGTAGCACTAGATATTAATAATTTTAAATCTGGACGAAAACGTGCTATATCTTTGACTAGACCAAATAATATATCAGTGTGGAGAGTACGTTCATGAGCTTCATCAACAATAATAACACTGTAAGATGCTAAATCTGGTTCTGAAAGAAATTCCCTTAACAGCATACCATCAGTCATATATTTAATTACAGTTCTTTCAGATGTGCAGTCTTCAAATCGTATACTATAACCCACTTCATTCCCTAATTTTACTGATATTTCTTCAGAAACTCTTGCAGCAACACTCATGGCAGCAACTCGCCTGGGTTGGGTGCAGCCTATTTTCTTTTTTCCTTCAGTATAACCTGCTTCATATAGATACTGTGGGATCTGAGTAGTTTTGCCTGATCCAGTTTCTCCTTCTATGATCAAAATATTATGACTTGCTATAGCTTGCAGTAAATCTTCTCTAAAAGGGTAAATAGGAAGACTTTTCCTAGTCTCCTGTATGCTTAGTTTCTTTTTCTCTCTCTCGGATAATTCTTCAGTTGGCTCTGAAACACCTTTAGATCCAGGCATCTTTATTGACTGCACAAATTCAATTGCATCATCAAACACCAAGTCATATTCTTTATTTTTTTTCTTAGCATCTTCAGCCCCAAAACGCATTCTTGCAAATCCTAAACGTTCCTGCTCCCATTTCAATTGTTCAGCATTGGGAACTTTTTCTCGCTCATCAACTTCTTCATATTTTTTGGGGGGTTCCTTAACATCAGCTTCTGGTATGTGATACCGCTCAATTTTTTCCAGTTCTTTTGCTTTATCATGTTGTTTGGCAAGTTCAAGTATTTGTTTTTTATATTGAAGGTCTTTTTTCTCCTTTTCTGTGAGTGGAACATCTGAAAATAAATATTCTTCATCTTGAATATCACCTTCTAACTCAAGTAGTTTATCTTCTTTTCTTTTGGCTAAGTATTCTCTTCGAGATTCAACTCTCAACTTAGGAACTATTTTTTTCCTGTCTTCAGCTTCTAAACGAAGTCTTTTAGAAGCCTCTTCAAATGCTTTCCTATCAGACTTCTCAACAATTTTACGAGTTCTTTCTTTATCTTTCTTTTTTAAACGAGCTGAAAACTCATCTCTTTCCTTTAAATCTTCTATTCTTTCCCGTTCCATTTTATCATAATCGCTTTCTGAATCTGATTCTCGAGAAATTTTTTCTGGTTTTTCCTCATGAAAATCACTGTCAGAACTGGATTCCATTCTTTCACGAAGATGTTTTCGCTTTTTGTGTATTTTAGGTTGTGTAACTTCTTTAACTGGGTCATAATCTTCTATTAATTTATAACTCATGTTCTTCCTTAAAGTTTCAGCTATTTCTCTTTCTCGTGCACGAGCTGGCTTCTCTTTAATTTCTGCATGCGGAACTTTATTCCATAAGTCACTTGCAAACTTTATTACGCTGGAATTGATTGTCAGAGTGCCTGTATCACGAATTTTATCTATAAGAATATCTGTGCTAGAACTTTTTGAAGCTAAATTTTGCAAAAACTCTGCTGTATATTTGTCACTAAATCCTAATAGATTATGAAGTTCATCACTAATCCATTCGTTTACTCGATTCATTTTTGCAAGTAATGATGAATTAAAAATTTCAATCCAATTGATTTAATTCTAATTTTCTCTAAGCTTAATTTATAACAAATAGCGTTGATTTCAGCGTGATAACATTTTTATTTTCAGTTATGTTTGTTTGTTGTCATTTACGAACTTCATGGTGATACAGTTATGGTTGCCACTTGCCACGTGAATATAAAAATAATAAATTGTCTTGAAATAGCAAAATATCATGATTAATATTTTGACACTCGAAATATATTTTTTCGCCATATATATTTTGTTTTTGTATACATATATGTATTATTATGTATGGATATGAGTTTTTTCTTATATCTCGTCATTTATTAAATTTATATTTTACTTTTCAAATAACTAATTTCAACGAACTATAAAATTTAAAATTTAATAAATATATCAATAAAATTTCTTTGGGATAATCTATTAAAAATATTTCGCTATAGTTTGATTTATAATTTAATTCATCTGTTGAAAATATTTTTTCATATAGAAATTAAAACGAATGTAAACAATGTAGTTGTCACTTTATTTACATGCTAATTTTTAGCTAAAATCTTTCGTTTGACAAACTTTTTTTGTTTTGTGATACGTTTGATGACGATTTTTTGAAATTTTTTTTTATTGCTGAATTTCTTAACTTCCAGTTATTATTTTTTTTATTTTACCTATATTGTATTAGATCACTTCACTGAGCATGTCCACTACCATCAGGCCAGTAGCAAACGAGAGCCATTTCGACGTTAATCCGAGTTAAATAAATTTGCTTTGCCCATGCGCATTAGTATATACAGATCAAATCGAAAGTAGTCTACTCTGTATGTTGTTTCTATAATCTTTCATTTGCCTTGACGGAGTCAAACTTACATAGTACTTTAATTTTGCATAGGAAAATGCTGGAAAAAATCATATATTGTTTATTAAACTCTAAACTTTGTTTATAAATGAGTTTTGTGTTTATTTTATTGCTGAAATACAAAAAACATGGTTAATTCCCAGTGAACGGAACAAATAAGAGTGCTCCTTCAATATGAGCTGTATTTGCATTTAAGCCGATTAGCTTATAATTGGTACAAATTATAAAGTAGCTTAAAAACTTTAAGTATATATACTTTTATCGTTTAATAAACTGAAAAGTGCTCAATAGGAGAATACTCATAGGTGATTCACACACTAACGTCTATGTTCTCTGAGAAATGTTTAAAATCGAGAAATTAAAATATATACCTATATTTTGCTTGCATGTAATTTATTTTTAAAAATTTTTCGGAACAAATTTGATATACCCCCCCCCAAAAAAATTAAGCGCCAAATCTGGCACTCCCTACGGACTTTTTAGGGTTGCTGTTTCTTATTTTTTTGTTACCAATTTAGATTTTTTCAGCTTTTAGGTTTTTGCTGTTGCCAAATTTGGTATTTTCTTGTATTTTGTACCATTTTCTGAGTTTTTTTTAAAAGATTTTTACGCATTAATTATTTGTATTTAGCGAGAATCCATCTTGGTGAGTAAAAAAGGCGCCAAAACAGGTATTATGGTTGGTGAGGGAAGAAAAAGTCGCCAAATTTCCGATTTGGGGGGGTATATCAAAGTAGTTCCAATTTTTCCACAAAACTACCTTTATAATTAAATATTATACCTTATGAATATATAGAAAGAATTGAAATTTTTTTGTGTGTCATCAAACTTGTCACAAATTTCATGTTTCACATGCATTAGCCAGATCTTATGTATTATACACAATTTGAAGTTCTTTAATGATTGTTATTAGGGTAAAGATTTAGTTTTTCTAGAATTTTGTCTTCTATGTGGTAACTTATATTTTATACTGTACTGGTGCAAGTTGTTTAATTAATTAGAATTTTTAAATTGTATACTGCTTGTGTAGTTAAAAATGCATCAAAAACAAATTCAGAATATTTAAAAATAATGAATTGATTGACTATATGTTGTGCTGTTTCACCATAGTAAAATTTCTATTTATGAATAAGGTAATCCTAAGTTTAATTCTATTTACTATTGATTAAAAGAAATAGACATGCATGCAAAAACACACAGGAGGCATTTTTCAAATTCAAAATTTTTTCCTCCAGCAATAATAAATGTTCGCACTGCCTGTATAGTCCTATATGAAAAGTATTGAGAAGATTTTAAAAAGCTTAATTTTTCATCTGTCTAGTTATGCAATATGAAATTAACTTGTGGAAATTATTTTAAATTTTAAGCAAAGTTCATTTTCAATATAGTGTATAGAGGAAGTATGTTATTTTCACAAAAGATTTACAATGGAAAATTGAACTATTTTTAAATATCCATGTGTCACAAAATTTTTGCACGTTTGATTTGACCACAGAAACTCTACTAGAATTCCAAAACAATCAAGTGTCAATTATAAAGCTCAGGATAAAGATAAAATTAGCCTATAGAAATATTTTAAGAAATTTTTCTATTAAAATCTTACATAAATTGACTGATGCATAAATAATTGATTCTGTACTATAATCTTAAAGTTTTTAAAAACAAATAGATATACAGGACAAATACTTTTTATTCAATTATACACATACAAAAAAATTTACAGATTTAGTATCAAATATAAGCAATTACAAAAACTAAACTGAAATTGAAAAGTACTCAAAAAAGCATAAATTATTCCTTATATCATTTAAATGTCATACCTGAAAGAGTAATCATTTACTTAATTAAAAATATTACTAAACACATTAGGTTAAAAATTTAGTACTTGAATCTGAACAGGATATCTAAAGCATGTTATTAGATAATGGAAAAAAATTTTCTGAATAAATATACAGCAAGTATAAAACATCCAGTTATAAAATTTAGCATTAATAATCAACATTTACTAATATGAAGTAATTTAACAAAATAGATAACTGCAATAAAATTTTTATTTACATGCTAATGAAATTAAACTTTATACATATCAAAAAAATAATGAAAAATCAATATAAATACATATTTATAACATAGTTAACATTAAAAAAATACTACATTTTTTATTATATTTTGGATGACTTTATTACAATTATCAAAAGCAAACTGGCAAAATAATAAAGAAAGTATAGAATTATGTATAAATATCATTATGTATAAAAATATCATTTATACATAATACTATAGTTTGTATAAACAAATCATAAAATTTTAAAATTCTTTTCAAAATTATCAAAATCAACAGATAATTATTTAATATTTATTATATGCTAAAATAATTAATATAAAAAAGTTAAATAACTTCATTCAAAATGCAATTTTTTTTAAATTAATGATAGAAATATTGTTTATTTTTTAAACTGTGGGAGCAGTAATTTATTTCTTCACTTACTTAATTGATTGATTTTTATAAATAAATTTTCTTTGTGGGATTATATTTTTATTACCAGAACATTTACTAATTTCTGATTCTTGAATAATTTTTTATGCATGTAAGGCACCAATTAAAAGTGGAACTGCTGACATCTGTTTTTCAAAAATATCCTGTTCTTCATTAGATGTGAAAGAATTCAGTAGTCCTAAACACTTGCTTGCAATAATTTGAAGGAATTACCAGAATTTTTAATTTATTTTGATAAAACTTTATACTCTTCTAAATCTATTGATTTTGAAGTGCCCACAACCATATTCTCTGATTCATATACTTGCAATTTACAAAGTAAACGAATATGCTTCCTCATGCCAGTGAACAAATGAATCTATTCAAGTACTTATGAATGCATACTTGACATTCAGGACATAACAGTTTGCAATTACAGTCCCTCAAGTTTTCACACACTGTGTACAATTCATTAGTAGAAGAAGATGGAACAATCCATTCATTGTTTAATCTAGACTATCAATTACTTTATCCTGCACAATCTGCATCAATTCATAAATCAATTTTTCTAGTCTCTACATTTTTTTCCTGAAGGTAAAAATATTTTATAGTCCAATGCATTCTTTCTATGTGCATATTAGTGTTCAAATCATCATGAAGCCTATAGCAATATGCCCATTTTTCACAACATTTACTAAAATACTCTTTAAAATGTAAGGCTAAAGTTTCATCATCATTCTCAAGCTGATGTAAAACTTGAGCTAATAAAGTGTTGAAAGTGGAATGTTCTTTTTCTACCAGCAATATTTGAAGCATCTTGTAAACTTCAGCTTGTTTTTAATTTTAGATAAATTTTTATGTCATGCCCATCCAAATTAAATAAACCATTATCAAAAAAATTCATTGAGTATTGATAGCAACTTAACTTCAATAAGTCATTAAAATAATGTTTAGCATTATGCATTTATGTTCATCACTCTTTGCATATTATATTTTATCTTAAAATGATATAGACTAGAATTATCAAAACAACGAAAAATTATTCATCCCATCACAAACACTTTTAAAAAACAATTCAAAATTTCACCTCATAAAATATTTCACATTTTGGTTTTGAATCAAAATTAACAATCTCAATTTAGTTACTTTGCATAAAGTTTAAACACAGTCATAGTAAATAATTTATATTAGTTATAACATTGATCAATTTTGAACCTATTATTTCATAATATAAAACAACAATTAAAAAGCATTTAAACTTTCTTGAAACAGTTTCTTATTCAGCAATTTTATATTGTTTAAATAATACACACCATATTGGAATGATTATGAAAATTCTATGCAAAAATATTTATATCATATTATACCACATTAAATTAAAAATATATTTTATCAATCAACTCTTCAATTATACAGCAGCTTTTAAATTAATACTCTTCAATTAAGAAATGCACAATTACCATAAAAATAATTATCCAGCATAAATTTGTGTTACTAAACAAATTCTCAAAATATATTTTTTCTTGCCAAATAAAATATCAGTTGGAATAAAATTTTCTGGATATTAATGAACAAAAGTTAAATTAGCAATAATATTTTGAAATTTATATCTAACCTAATTTCTTAATTAAATTAAACATTATACGTATGTTTTTATCTTTATCTCAAATACTTAAATAACTTTTGTTAATTTATTTTATGTATTTCTTAAGCCAAAAAAAATTTCCTCAATTCATGCATAATTAAAACAAATATTGGCTCTTACTGAAATAAAGAGCAATTAAAATATGCAGAGTCACTGCTTTGTAAACCTTTTTCATTAATTAATGTACTATAATGTTTTATTAATCTGGAATAATTCCTGGAGAGGTGTGCCACTGTGATGTTCTCATGATCCTGTTGTCTCCAGGTTTGTTGAATAACAAAATACATTTTTTCTACATGGCACATTTATTAAACATTAACACACAAACATAAATTTGGATTGTATCCACATTTTTAAAAGATGTATATGTTTTAGACATTCGACTGTTTGCCACCTTTGAGCAACATTAACTCTCTTAGGTTTGACAACTATCACATGAAGGCTATTTTGTACTGGGCTGCTAGAGGGTAAATGGACATTACAGCCAACTCCCTGATACAGAAAAGATATGTAGTTACATCAACTGGAAGTGAGACTTCTGCTATTCCTAGTAATAAAAAAAATAACTAACTGCTCTTCTGTCTCTGACACAACTCTTCCATTTTGTCTCTACTCCTGGAAGATAACAAAATTAAAAGTTCTAGTTTCCATCATGTTTGTGAGAGTGCACTGTCTCTGGGATAATAGTTTTGGAAAAGCTGAACTGTTTCACAGGCCAGTTTGACCAAAACAAATGCTATTGATTAAGCAAACACCAAAACTCCTGCTAAAATTATTAATAGCAATCCTCTCTTGATGTATATGTTACCGTGAAAGTCCGAAATCTGGAGAATGTCAACATTCACGTAGTCGCTTGGTGTATGTCCGAAATATTTGCTAGATATCCTCATTTCTCACTTACACCGGCAAATGTTGACATCCACAATGCACTAATGGTAAATCTTGAATATGCGTTTCATCTCTCCGTATCCGGAGAGGAGAAATGCAGATTTGCATTTTCTTATCTCAATATTTCAGGCGTGAAAAACGTAAAAATATATTCCAGCAAAACGCAACGTGCTCTAGGCCGCACCTCTTTGTTGATGTTGCCTTCTGTTATCTCCTTTTCGAGCTCTTTAATCATCTTTTCAAATTCCACCAAAGCTTGTCTGTGATTGTCGACATATACCGGCGATGGTCCGAAAGGGCAAGAAATGTAATCAATTGTACGGTCTTTCACCAACGTTTTTGGTATGTGTTGACATTCACCGGTGAATGTCGACATTCTCTGATTTCGGTCTTTCACGGTAACATATATAATATAAACATAAGCCAGCTGTTTGATGAAGTTATACTTGCAATCAAATGGGGAACATGGAACTAAGATGAGACTACCAGAGATGGGATTATTTTGAAGTAAAAAAATAATGGCTCTGGCTGTTTGTCAGTTTAAGGATAATCACTTAGTAGTCATTAATCTAAACAAGATTATTAAGTACCTACTGCTGACCTGGGACATCAGTTCCTGTTGAGAGTCCAAATGTGTTTCTTACTTAAATAATTTAGAAATATTAACATGTAAGAAATAAAATGTTTAAAATTTATATCCTTGTGTCATTTACCTTAGTTTAAGTTCCTAACTAATAACCATCTATTCATAACATTGAGAATGAACTATCATTTAAAATACTCTAAAAACCTGCCAAGGGCTGTACCCCTAAATACCAATGATGCTAAGAACTATTCTGGAGTGTTTGTATTGAACATTTCAGAAATCTGCTAAGCAGAAAAATAGGTCAAAAATAGCCGAAAAATAGGGCTGTACCCCTAAATACCAATGATGCTAAGAACTATTCTGGAGTGTTTGTATTGAAAATTTCAGAAATCTGCTAAGCCGAAAAATAGGTCAACTCTTTTTATTGTATTCTTGAATCATGGTTTAAGCTTTCATATACCATTAAAAATCCCTTTTCCCTTAATTATTCTTTCTTAATATCCTTTATATTTAATTTTGAGAAGATGAGTTTTTTTGAATATATAATTTCATATTGGTAGTTTGATTATTTCTTGAAATGAATCAAAATAAAGGGTCTTGATTTCTTTGCTTCTGAGTTATTTTTATTCTTTCATGTCATTTCATTGCCACTGCATGTTAAGTGAAGAAACTAATAAAAAAATTGTGTTTAAAATGTGTGGTACTTATGTTTCAAGTTTCAGAATCTTGCTCTTAAATTTAAGATAATTAACCAGTTATATATATATGTATATATCCAGTTACTTTACACATTCTCTATTTGATATTAGTTTTTTACTAAATTATTAATTGAGTTACTCTTCTTTAAACTCTATTGTGAATCAGTATATTCTTTGAATCTAAAAAATTGCTAAAGAAAAATCTGACTGATTTAAACATTACTGTTTTAAATAGTGGATAATTTCTTATTTATCTCACCTGTAATATCTTCTTCAGTGGCTTGACAGCCCATGATGGGCCCTTGCCTTTCCGCAATATCGAATTCCAGGATCTCCTATCCGTGGCCCCAGACCTCCAGTTCGCAATTTTTAAAGTTTTCAAGTCCTTTTCAATGCTGTCGAATCATCTGAGTTTAGGCCTCCCTCTTTTTTGGGTGCCAAATGGTCTGGCCGAGAAGAGCTTTTTTGTTGTACGGTTTTCGTCCATCCTGCACAGGTGGTCTACCCATTTTATTCTCTGAATCGTTATGTATTTGACTATATCTGGTTCTCCAAACAACTTGTTACGTTCAGAGTTAGTTTTTCTTCTCCAGACTAGTAATATCTACAAAATGATTAAATACAAGTACCTGCATGAAAAGTGCTCAGTTTTCTCTACTTATTTTATGATCTAAAAAAATCAGCATAATTCTAGCATTCAAAATAAAATATTTTGTGGTGTGAAAATCTTTGAATGTTAAATATTTTGTGATTTTATGCTTCAGTTCTGCATTTGTTTTAATTAAAAAAAAGAATTTTTCTTATATTACTTTCAATTTAGAATATTATTAAAACAGTTAAATAATACATTTATTAATCAGCACGGTTATCAATAATTTATAATTTATTTCCATTAAGAAATAGATAACATTATTCTTCCATAAATATAATAATAATAATCAAATAATTTTCAATGAATGCAGCTCTTATATACTTACACCAAAAAGTCTACTTAATGCCTTAAATTACTAATTACTTCTCTATTTTAAGATCTGTTGGTGAAATCTTCTTTCTCCAAGTTACTAAAAAATTTAATATTTACTCATAAGAAAATCTCATTTTGAATACATTTTCTGCAGGATTCATTATAGACAATTACGAAATAATAAAATCTATGGCAAAGAAAAAAAAAGGAATGGCAAAATAAAATAAAAAAATAGTATGGCAGAAACAATCACCTACAATCTGCTCCCCCTTCCCCAGAAGCAAAACAAACATATGCTGTGAGTCATGAAAAAAAAATGTATAAGATTATCAAAAAGCTATTTCGTTATAGGTGTTGGCAATTATGAATTTCAAAATCAGCTATTTTTAGCTATTGTTTTACTACCCTCTAAAATGAAAGAGCGCTGAATATTGCTTCCAATTCTTATGATAGATGATTTATGTGGTTAAATTATGTGCTTTAAATAATTACTTGTTGTATTAATATAAAGTTTTTCATATGCATTATAGCTCATATTTCTATGAATATATGCAATCAAGATGAATAAATGGATTGCTACTTATTTTAAAATAAATAGTAATTCATTTATTCATCCAAAAGAGAGTAATCTCATTTAAAAAGTTGCTTCTTCCATTTATTCTAAATTTAGTAACTCTGATAGATTACCTTCTGTAAATCAAACTTTGTTTGTAAAAAAAAGCTTATGTTTACCTCTAAAAAAGCATCCATTCATACACCTACATTCTTGCAATACTGAAATTATTGAAAACGGTAAAAATTACACCTAACTGAAGTTCAGTTTAAAAATGAAATTCTTCATATTTTAAGTTCTAATCTCTTTATAACCTAAAAATATCTTCAGTATATTAAACTGAAGAACTGAAAGCAATTTATATTAAATATTTTTGTATATAGAGTAATAAAATAAATAAAAATTCAAAATATACCTTTATGTAGTTGTAATTGAAACATTTTTTTTTTTTGTAACTTTACTAAGTTGATGTATTAAATCACATGTGCATTTAAATGTAGTTTAATTATTTATTTTTTGAACAAGTTACTTCATGATTTTCTGTTCATGTAGGGAAATATAATATTTTAAATGAAAAGGAAATTTTGTTAATTTTAGAACTTGTAAAATGCTTTTTAAATATAGTGTTTTTATTTTTATTTATTTATTTATTTATTTATTTATTTTTTTTTGTTTTGCATTTTTTTATTTTAGTCAAAAGAAGTTATATATTTTTCTTTTCATTAAAGATATTTTCTCTCTATCAATTTTATTGATTGAATGAAATACTGATTAAGTGAAAAACTACATGAAGTATGTGTCATGCATTCAAAATTATTTTTAAATGTGTATGAGTGTTAAAAAGTCAGTTTACAATGTACTAAATTTAACGAAATTCTTATCTTTAATTCTATTGTCTATGAAACAAATTGTGAATTGGCATTGAATATAATTTATAATATATAATTTATTCATCAAAATTCATTCCAGTTACATAGATATAATTAAACTTAAGTGTTCTTTTCTATTGTAGTCAAGTAAACTTCATTTGAACTTATACTTCTTTTGTATATCTTTTATTATTTTCATAGATAATATGATAAAATTATATGCTCATTCAACAATTTATAATGCTTAATTTGTAAAGATATGTCAATTTATGGACATATTTTATGATGATTTGTCATTTTAAAATTCTCTATCACATTTAAAATAACATGCTATATAATCCATAAACTATCAAGAGCTTTCCTAGCCTATTATCTTTAGTGTCAAACTAATATATAATTTTAATCACTTTGGTTGCTAAATTATCAAAATATGTAAAATATAATATTAAAATAATCTTATGATTTGAATATATGTTAGTATGATTAATCATAAAAATGTGAATATTGTTTTCCAATTTTCTTAATCAGTGATGCAGACTTTTTTCTATAAATCTTTCAAAAAAATCTTTACGTATTTTATTATACTTGTAATCAGGACGAAATGTTTTTGATATTATAATTTGTTTATTAAAACATATTTAGTTTTTGAAAAGGAACAATTTTAAGTTTAGTAAGGACTTAAAATTTCTAAATTACTTTTTTATATTTATTTTGTGCATTTTTATTATAAAAATACACAAAATATATTTAAAAAGGCATGTTTTCAAAAAATAAATTTTAAATCTGTTTATTTTCTTGAAAATCTTATTTTTAATTTTTTTTAGGTATTGAAAAACAGAAAAAAGAAAAATAAAGGAGCTTTATTTTCCACCTCATATGTAAGTGTATACAAAATAACTATATATATATATATATATATAATGTAAATTTGTGTGTCTATACTTCTGCATTTACCAAAGAGTTTTTATTTTGAAGATTTATTAATTCCAATTGGTCTATAATGTCAAATTCAGTTTTATTTAAAAAAAAATAAAAAAATTGTGTGTTTCTTCCCCCCCCCAAATAAAACAGGTCTCAAAGTATTTATTCATTTTATTTAAATTAAAAGTAAAATTGCCATTTATAATAATTTATTATTATTAACAAACCATTTTAAAAATTGTTTTATTAATAGAAATATGTATTACATATTTAGTGCTGTATGTATTCCTTTAAATAAAATGGGAAATAATAATTAATTTATTTCATAATTATATGTATTTAGTTATTAGATATGATTGAGTACAGGGCTTTTTTTCTGATATTGAGGTTATAAGCACTAATTATGGAAAGCAACTATCACAATCAGTGTTAAATAGTGGAATTTTTATGGCTGGAGAGGTTACAAAGTAATAAAATTCATTGTCACATGGTATTGGTATCCAGGAACAAAACACCCTCACTGCCTCTTATTTACGATTCCAGGGTGCCACTTTTACATCTTTTGAAAAATTTTTAAATTAGAATTTTAATCCAAAAATTATGTTTTAACAGAAATTTTGAGTCTAAAATTTCTCTTTAATCAATAATGTAAAAATAATTCAGTTAAATAAACCATTTGATACTAGTTTTATCCAAAATTAAACTAAAATGAGTAGTGTAAAAAATTGAAAAAAACAGGGTTTTTGTATTTTGTACTCTAAGAAGATAAATTACTGCAATCATCACAAAAATAAAGGAATCGTTTTCAAAACAATTAAAAAAGATGACTGATAAAAAAAAATAAAAATTGTGGAACTCAAAACATTTCACAGGTTTTTCCGAGAGTAAGCCAATTAATTACCAACCAGCTTATATGCAACCAAACTACTAATTACAAAACAATTGTCATTGCTTTTTTAGTTAAAAGATCTTTAATTCTAAAGATCATTAAGCTTACTTAGCTGTTAATGAATGATAAATTAGCTTTGTTCCGACAAAGGATCCAGAAAACTTGTGGAATATATATAAGAACTCATAGAGTAACTAAAAGCATGAAGAAATTTTTAGTCGGCAAATTAAATTATAATTTTCCATTAAAGCTAAAAAATTGCACATAAAATAATGAATGATTTGATTAAAGTTTTTGATGATGAGCAGAATTAATTTGTTACTGCACTTTTAAGTTCTAATAAAAGAAATTTTTTCTGGAAAAAAATATTTGTTAAAATAAAAAAGTTTTGATTGAAAGTGGTTTTAGTGTTTTTGAAGTAATAAGCTATTTATTTAATACTTGCTTGAACATGTGTGGGTTAAAAAAATACATAACATTTTTACCATGAAAACAATTATTTTTGTTTGAAAATTGATTGGAATAGGGTTCATAAATTGCAAAGTTCTTTGAAATTTTGCTTTTAGATTTTTAATGAAATAAGTTTTCTATTATGATATTAATTAATTTCCTAAAGCAAAAAATGTTTTTGGTAAACTCAAAACATTATCTGCACTTCATTCAAGCAACTTTTGAATTTTCCAGCAAACTTAATTTAAAACTCATTGAAATTAGATTTCTACAGATGTCACTGTGTGTGAAAGATTTTATAAATTAAATGATCTGTAGACTTTTAATATATGAGTGTTTTTTATCACTTGAATAAAGAACTCAATAGCATATAGTTAAATAATACATGTGGGAAAAATTCAGTTTCTGGAGTCTCATTAATTGTTTTAATATAATAATTTTTCAATCAAGAAAGATTTTCTTTTAAATTTGTGATGAAGTATTTTAATAAATTTGTAAAATTCCTTATTTTCTTGTAATATATGTTGAATTATGATTTTGTTTACAGTTTTTTAAAATAAAGTTTAAAGTTTTCCATTGACACATTTATTTAATTTTAATACTGTCTTTTATAAACTCATATAAACTAAACTCTGTGCCACAACCAATGCTTTCAGTGCTTATATAGGTTTTCTTGACCGAGGGTTCTGAATTTCGAACCATACATCCCTGTTAGATGGTCAACCTAACACAAAACCCCAATGTTTGGTTCCAAGATTACTTTGTACTCAGTTTTATTGACCCACCGAAGGAATGAAAGGCTGAGTTGACCTTTCCCAGCTCAAGGATAGAACAACGGATCTTTGTGTTGGGAGCAGGAAACGCTACCACAATGCCACTGTGCTTCAATGTTTCTTATAGATCATGTAAAAAATATAGAGAGAAATTTGCACATGTTGGTACATTTGCTTATGAAATTCTATAGATTTTTGGAAAAGGAGCTATTCTTGGATAAAATTAGTTCATGAATCTCTAAACAATTAATAAATTAACAACTGTAAACTTGATGAAAAACTTACCTCTGGTTAATTTTAGATAATAAATTTTTTCTCATTAGATTCACAAAATAAAGAAAGGAATTTACCTGCTTATCAATGTTTATGAACTTAGCTCTTTTCTTACTTTCATTTAAAATTTTGAGTATATGAAATAATTTATTAATCCCTATTATTAAATAATGTCTCTATTGCATAATTTAAAATTATTAACAATGTTAAATTATCCAATAGGGATAAATCAATCAGAAATTTAAATTTTTAGTCCATATCTATAAAAAGTACTCAAGATAATACTCAAAAATATAAATTTCAAATAGTTTTAGGGAAAGTTATTATGACTTTTATGTAAGGATTCTTTCAGCATTATGGATGTTGTTATTATTGAAGAAAAAATAATATTGAATATGAAAATTAGGAAAAAGTGTTTGCAAAACAAGAAACTATGAAAAACACAAACATCATAGTTAATTAAAAAAATACAAAACTTCTCCAAAAGGGAAAATTTACCAGAATTGTACTATATCTATAGAAATTTAAAGCATTCTTCAAGTTCTTTAATATTGCATAGTTCTTTAATAGTGCACAATCTATTCCTAATTCTACACATTAATGTAAATTATTTTTAATAATCTAAAATGTATTTTGTCCAATAAAATAATAATAACTTTTCTTAAGAAAATATTTTTTAAAAATTATAATATAAATATATTATATTATAATGCTGTATAAAATGATCAATAAATATTTTAACAAAAAAATTTTTAGTCTTGGCAATTTTTTAAAAATAGTACACCTTCCACTCATTGGTTGACTTAAACTGAAAGAAAGATTATACCCTAAAATATTAAAGTGGTGTATCACATGTAGCAGAAAAATGTTCCTGCATGTCCAATTTATAAAGTTATATACATAACATTCAATAGAGGTAGGATAAAATAAGGCTTGTTTGGCAAATATTGGAAGGGATTGTCTATAATGATTTGTAGGTGATGAAAATATGTTGTTCATGTGGATGCATCATGCTCTCACATTGTTACAGTTTTGGTGTCCACAAAGAATTTCATTAAATAATTCCAGTTTAAATAACTTAGCTTACTAAATTGCAGAAGATGATAGTTCTTAACATGCCTCATAGAATGGAATCCTGCATTAAGAACATATTCCATGAAACTTCAACTGTAATTGAAAATGAAGTAATAATTAATAAAAGTTATGTCCCAGAAATTCTTTACATAGAGTGGTTGGAGCCTAGATACACCATCAACAGCAACTAGTATTATGAAATATACAGCTAGGTATGTACTCTTGCATGCCTAGACTTTCAAGATGTTTTGATAATTTGAAGGATTGTGCAAAGATATTACAACATATGCCTTTGCACCATCCCAAATACCTGCAACATTCTAATGGAATTAAACTTCATTGTGTCGGCACATTTTCTCTATGCACTTTACTTGGTACCATTTTTACTGCATATTGTTTGAGCAATATTATGATACTTATTGGACACTCATCAGAAGTGTTTATCAAAATATCATAGACTTTCTGTGTAATAGCCTATCATTGTTGGAGGCTGTTGTAAGGCATTTTAACATTTAACAAATAAATTGCCTTCTGGTAAGATTTTTCATAGATAATGGGTCATATTCATGTGTCACAAGGAAGGAAAGTTAAAAACCGCCTACCTACTCCGACTGACATGTTTGCAGAAACATAACAACCATTATTCAACAGTGGCTTGGATTGTGCCTAGGACTTAATGTTCTGCAGAGTAGTATCCTACCGTTAGGTCACAATAAGCCTCCCTGAGACCTTCTAAAAATAACAGAAGATTTGGCTAGAAATTATATCTATTAATATAATATTTGTAGGGCCGCAGTGCTTTGGCTGGTTAGGGATCGTTTTGTTATGGGAAGGTAGTGAGTTTGAATCCTGGCTTATCCGAAGATCCGCAACATTCACTTATCATGACTGGGACTTGTAAAATATGTTGTGGCCGTAATGTCCTCCCTGTTCACATTCCAAATTAATACCTCTGAAGATATTAGAAGCCAGGCCTTGTCTAGTATCCTATATCTAAATTGGAAGATCCAGATGGTGCTGCCATCTGTGAACCAAGTCGTACTTCCACCCTCATAGGGGGTGTTCTGTTAAAAAAACAGAAGAAACTCTTTCTGACTTCCTTCGCCCAGTCTCTAACAGCCGGCTTGGCTTTGTCATGCGTCATAAATAACAACATATCTGCTTTCTGATTTTAAATTATTTTCAGTCCTATTACAGCATTCATGTTATTCCTTTTTGTACAACCAAGTATGGACAAAATTTCACTTATTATGACTTATAAAATTGTAATCTATTAAAAAAATATCTAAACAAAAGTAATTTCAATTTTCACTAAGCTTGCTTGATTAACCATCTACCAATTCTTTCATGTACTTTTATAATTCTGAAAGAATAATAGTGTTGCATATAATTTTGGAATATTCCTAATTTTTCAGTATATAGATTGTGTTGCTACATAATATTTGCATTTCTTAAAATATAAAATGTATTTTTTCTAAATCTATGAAACCAGTATTATTTAATTTATGAGAATTTTTTTATTTGAAAACATAACTCATTCACTCAAGCTCTTATCTTTTAGAATTATTTAAGTTTCTAAAATCGAAATATATTAAATTTTGATGCTGTGAGAAAATGTATTTAGTAAATTTATTTATAAATGTAAATATTTGTTTTAGATTAAAATTGAATAATGTTTGTTAATTTTTATTATATTAAGTATTGTAAGACCTTTTTTACACTAAAAGAAAAGCATCTTTTTCTTTTTAGATAGATAATATCATTCTGAAAGAATCAAGAAAACTTATTCAATTATCTTTCAATGGTAATTTCTTAGATGATTCTAATGCCACCAGTCAAGATTGGTTTGAAAATAATGGAACTGCAAGAGAAGCTGCAAAAACTATTCCACCATTTTGTATGTATCTTTTTATAAATGCAATGTTTAAAATTTGCATAAAACTACAAATAAAAAATATCATTTACATATTTACTGAATAATTTCTTTAATTTCAATTAGAAAAGGTTTTTGTGTAAGATATGTATTTAAAGTTTAATTTATAATTATTATGTTAATGTTTTGTAGTGTGATTTGCATGGTAGGTTCATAAAATATACTCTTTTTGATTTTTATTATTTAAATTTTATTATTAATGTTTAAAATATTGCTAATGTAGATTTAAAAAAAAAAAAAAAAAAAAAAAAAAAGGTTGTTTACCTTAAGAATTGAAAAATGACATTTATGTCATTTTTCATTATTATTATTATGATTAAAGTGCTTTCAAATTACTGGTTGCTATCATTTATATATTTTAAAAATCTGTAAAACATTACCAATACTACTGGTTTGACATGATTTCAAATTTTTGCAACATGCCCTATATATGAATTTCACCAACCTAAATTTATGGTCACCTTGCTCAATATAAGGTTATAAAAATTTTTATTTATCTCAAACTTAAATTGTAAACATTGAAATTCCGTGCTATTTTAGATTTCAAATGTCAAAATTTTGAATGTTTTATTATAATTACTTGCTACAGAAGTATTACAAAAGTAATAACTATGTAACAAAAGTTACATATTAAAAATAAATGTAAGCTAAATATAATGATGTTTAGATTGGTAGACAACTAGGCAATAAAACTAAATCAGTAGTGTAAATAACAAACGTTTTTTTGAGAACTAAGATTTTAATTAACTAGGTTGTGGTGTCTACCTTATAAAAAATCTAATACTATCTTCCTGGGAGATAACTGGCCCATAAATCTAAATTTATTACGTAAATAGCATACATTTACTTATGAAATCTGAGTTTTGAATTAACAAGTAATACGATTCTAAGTAAATCTAAATACCTATGTATCAAATATTTATAAGCAATACTTAATGTATTACATAAAATATTACATACAATAGGAACTTTAATCAAGTACATGAATTAAAAATATTCACATGATCATTACTTGAAGAATTTGTAACACCATGAGATAAAATCAAATTGACCTGACACATGAATCATATCCTGAACAGGTTTCTTAATAGTAGACGATGTATCTTCAAGCATATTTGTGAGACGACCTGTATCCAGATTTTTAACTGCCAAACTATGATTGACTGTTAAGTATATGAAGCCCTTGTCTAAAAGACATTCATATGCTTTCCAGCACTCTGATATAACAGATTCAGGAAGAATCACTTTATAAACTTAATAATTTCACTTTAAACTTAAATTTAAATTTGATTTTCAAAATAATTTTTGCAATCTAAACCAATACAAAATTGATACTTTCTGACTAAATTAACCATTTCATACACTTAAATTGCAGTCAAATATAAACAAAACAAATGTCAAATGCTTCAAAGATTACCAGCACTCTTAACAAATTGAGCTGTACACAATCATGTTATGTCATACAAATGCAAGAAAACATTAAGTGGATTTATTGCTGTACCAGTACCTAGATATTGGAGTAAATTTTTTTTCAAATTTAGAATGTCTTGTTATTTCTAATATTCAAGACAGAAATCTTACTTCCAGTTAGCTATTCATTTAGCGTTAATTTTATTTTAATTTATGTTTAGTGTTTAAACTCTTTTATTTGAATAATCAGCAAATTTTTTACTATTGTTATTGTGAATATTTTTTCACTCTACAACTTGTTCAATTACTGATTGAAAAATTCTTTAAGATAGCAAAATGTATTTTGAAATATAAGTCTATATTACATAAAAGGAATTTCAATTATTATCCATAAAGAAAAGGAATTTCTTAAATTAATTGTAATTTAAAAATAATGATATTTAAAAGTTAAAATTAATTGCAAATAAATACTAAATGTAATTTATAAGAAAAAATGAAATTTATATTATTAAATTATTTCTAGTTTTTTAAATCATAAATATATTTTACTTTTGTTACCTAAATTTAATTTCTTTACCATTATTATAAACTAACTTTAAAAATTTCATAGGTATTTTTATTTCAGGAATATAAAAAAAGCTATTATACTATGTTTTCAATTTTAATATTTTTCACTTTTTAATCTTTGTTTCAAAGATAATTTTTTTGTTTTACTTGATGCTATTGTTTTACAGTTGCTATTTTTGCAAACAAGAATAATTATGTATTAAAATGTTTGAGAAATGTATATATCTTTTAAACAGATTCTGTGAAATTTATTTCCAGACTAAATATTTTATGTAATTACCATATAAATAACTTATTCCAATGGCTAATGTAAACAGTATTTTCTTACAAATAATATCGCAATAAAAAAGTTTAATTATATTTTTAAAGAAAGTAAGAAATAAATTAATAATAAGAATTAAGTTATTTATTTAGCAACTAATGAAAAATAGTATAATAGTAAATAATTTTTAATATGTTATAATATGAAAATATTTTAGAAATTTCTTATCTATTTTTCATAAATTGCCATGATAGTCTATTCTTGGTCAATTGTCAAATAAAGAATTAAAGGGATAACAAATTAACAATAGTTCTTAAAAGTGTTTAAATGTTTTTTTATTATTTCATTTATATTGTGAACCTATTCATTATTAACAATAATTTTTTTATTGAAAAACATTGAATTAAGTATATTTTGTTCATCAGCTCATAGCCTTTATCCTTCATTTTCATATCAAAATAAATCAAGCATAGCAGTAGTGACTGACTTTGAAGCTGAAAAATATATCCTACCACCAGGGTCTACTTTTCACGTTAGTGATGTAAATAATATTGATATTTTAAAAGGTAATTATATCAACTATTTCTAGATGAAATATTTAAAGAATTGAAAAATAACATTTTAATTAAATTTTTTGTTATTTAATTACAAACTTCCATTCTCTGTGGTATACCTTTTATGCTCATTTATTGAATTTAGTATTTCTTAAATAAACTTTATAAATTTAACATCTGACTTCTTTCTTGATAAATATAATTTAAATTCTTTTATTGAATTTTTATTTTCAAAAAATTTCAGAAAAATATGATTTTATTCTCTTGGATCCAGCTTGGGAAAATAAATCGGTTAGAAGAAAAAAAGGGTTTGTGTATTTTTCTGCATATGTAATTAGTTTTTCCTTTATTATTTGTTATAATTTTGAAATCAAATCACATACTAATTTAAATTAAACTTATTTTTTTATTTTTTAACAACAGTTCTTATAATGAAATAATATTATTTGTGACATTAACCTAAGTAAATTTTTTAACTAATTATTGTATAATTTAAAAAATATTATTTTTTTTATTTAGAAATAAAAAAACATATTTATTTTTTGATTTTGTTATTTTTTGACAGTTTGATATCTTAAACTTTTAAAATTTAAAAAGTTAAGAAATAAAATTAACTATTGAAAATAATCAATATTATAATTTTTATATTACCGAAAGTATTTCAACTACTCTGTGGAAGGGTAGTAATTAAATAGTCAGTATTTTAGGCTTTAATTAAATAATTAATGACTTTGAATATAATTTTGGAACTAAACATTTGCAGTGATGCCAAATTTACTTTAAACCATCTGTTCTGAACAGATTCCTCTAGAGAAAAAAGTTACTACCGAACAATAAACTAAATCCCTTGCTATAATTATATGAACATTTAATGATAATCTCTTTTTGAATACATGTGACGTATCTAATACGAATCTTTAAAACAGTATTTTACTCATTATTTTAACATTCTTCATCATATTAACTGGAGTGAAAGTTAAAAAAAAAAAAAAATATGGATAGGTTTATTAGTGGAGAAAATGAAAGCTCACATTAAAAATGTGATTTTTTTAAAAATCATTTCAAACTGCTCATTCAATTAAAATGTAAATTATATGAATCAAATGCAAATGTGCTTGATTGTGAGCAATTCAGAGTGTTATGAATAAAGTGTTTATCCATGTAATAAATATTTATAGAATAAATTTTCCATTAGCTAAGAATTATGATGGAAAAACATTGTCTCAATATGAAAATCTTTGCTTTATTTATAGAAAAGTATTAAACAAAATATTAGTGACTGCTGCTGTTCTGGTCATGTTATTTTTGCCTGGATTATTAGTAATGAAAAAAATTATTATGTGAAAATTTAACAGTAGATTAGATGCAAAGTAATTGATTGCAAAAATGCTATCAAATCCCATTAAAACAAATTTTTTTCTTTAAAACGTAAGTACGACAGTAAATTTTTGATGTATATAAGTTTATCTATATTAACATGAAGTATAATGTATATTTAATAGAGCAGAATAATTTAAATTATTTTATTTGCTCCTTAGAGAATTTTAAATTGATTGGATGTTTCTCTTTTCTGCATATAACTTTTTGGTCATTCAAACAATCTGAAGAAATTTTGAAATTGCATTTCTTGTAACTTTAATCAATTTCATTAATCATATCGTAACTTTTTCCTCTGAAAATTGTGGATAATAGAACAAATTTGTATTATTCCTTATGATCTCAAATGAAAATAAATTGTTGCCAGTTTTAGAACACTTAGTTTTATCAGAAATCTTAAAGATAACTATTTTTCAAAACAATATTTAATGCAGTTTGGCATTAAACTTGGTAGGTGGGCTGTACTAAACTATACTAGTGGACTGTATAGTTTAGTACAGACTAGGTACTGGTTGTTTTTTGTTAAGCATATATCATACTTAATTATAATTACATAAAGCTGTTTTACTTTCTGTAATTATTATTTATTATGTATCATGTATTACAAACATACTAATAATATCTAATGTCCAATACATGTAGTTTTTCCCACTTCAATAATATCTTGAAGAAAATTGAGATAAATAATTCTCTTTGTTCTTTTATTCTTTTAATTTCTAATGAAAAATATGTTTCACTTTAATTTATGTAATTTATGATTTTTTACAAATTTCAGTATTAAAAAGAAAGATTCTGCATGTTGATGAAATGATTTTTGAAAATATGCTCATTAACAGGATTTTTTTCTTTATCATGTAAAAAGTAATATTATAAATACATGTAAAAATTAAATTTTGTTATTATGAAAATAAATTTTTAATGTAATAAATTAAAATCTTTAATTGTGTTTTAATCATCACCCTCAATTTAAAGGTATCAAACTTTAAATCTACAGTCAATAGATAATCTCCAAATTAAAACATTGTGCAATCCTGGCTGCCTTATTGTCGTGTGGGTTACAAATAATGAAAAACAAATCAAGTTTGTAAAGGAAGAGTTGTTTACTAAATGGAATATTAGATCTTCTGTAATTTGGCATTGGGTTAAAGTAAGTTCCTTATTCTTTATTTGTGTGTTACATAGAATTTTCTAAGTTCACTCTTAATTTAGTGAAAACATAAGTAATACAGTGTTTTAAACATACTTTTATTCTGCAGGTGACCCAAAAAGGAAAATTTGTTTGTTCAATTGATTCACAGCACAAAAAACCGTATGAAAATCTAATATTAGGTCGTATTTTTAACGAGAAGACTTGTTATTCAAAAGAATTGCTGCCGCATAAAATTATTGTTAGCGTTCCCAGTAGCATTCATTCACACAAACCACCTCTATTGGGTAAGTTTAAAATTTTTATTACATTTTCTATTTTTAAGTTATTGCAAACAATTAAACATTACAAAGCCTTTTATTTATGATTATGTAAGATAATTTATTTTATCTTGTAATATTTTTTAGAGTTCTTGTGGGATATAATATTGCTTTTGAATATTACATTCAGTGAAAAGGGTTTAATAATTCAACCATTTCGTCTTGATATAAATTATATGTTGATTTTCTATTGAATATTGACAGATTTTTGATATCAATAAAAATGATTTCCTAGGGCACATCACTGTAAAATACAATAATACATTTCTTATGAATTATGTATATATATTTTTTAATGCTTCCTACAGGATTACCTGTTTGGACAGATTTATCATGCACTGAGATGATATTGATTAAATTATTGAAATAGTTATAATTATATAAACTAAATTATTTATAAATAATATACGATTTTATAAATCTATTTATGTTTATCTTCTAAAAATTTTTATTTATGTTTTCGTATGTTGATCATGTGAAGAAACCTAAATGGAAATTTGTAGATAAGGTTCCCATTTAGGATTCTTTACATTATCATAATCTGTAGATAATATTAAAAAGGCTCTTTTTTAACTGTATTCGACTGAAACACTTTTAAACATAAAGGATATCTCTTTTCTGTTAAAAGAATTTCTCCATCAGAAAAGTCGTTCATGTTTTATTACATATTCATTGATTTATATGCTCTTAGAAAACTAGGAATTAAAAAAAAAATTATTTTTTGCAAGAAATCTGAAGATATTGGAAAATTTTATTAGAGTGCTTGAAGTTATTTAATCTCACAAACTTAATTTTCTGAAGGGCATATCATGCTTGTAATCACACCAGCGTTAGGAATATTAAATTAAATATGGAAACACTGAATTTTCTATCTGTGGAAAGTTATATTCTATTATCAAATGGGTAATAAGATAAATTATTAATATGAACATTATCATTTTATAAAAAAAATTTTCTTGAAACTTTATAAAGTGCTGAAATAGAGTTTTATTGTTTTTTAGCTGTGAATTTCAAAATCATTTATAAAATAACATTTATTAATATGAATAAAAATAATGTTCAATATCATTTACTAAAATGAATGTAAATAAAAATATAAGTATAAATATTGTAGACCAATACTTTTTATCAATAGAACTGATAAAAAATATTGGTCTACAATATATAACTTTCGAACTAAATACTTTTATTTTACAAAAATAACAAAATAGGCTATGCTTTAAGTTTCATTTTGCATATCATAAATCTTTGTAAAATATTTAAAATTGTTAAATATAGTATTTAAATTTAAGTTTGATTCTCAAATGCATTTTGAGAATCTTAATCCAAGTGAATTAGAATTTTATTAAAAAATTGACTTCCTTCAAATAATTGCTCTTTATCTCTACAGCATATATACTTTTATACTAAATCCTTACTTTTGCTATTTTCAAACTTGTCATAAAATGAAGTTTTACAGTTCAATTTCGTTTTTGTTTATTTGCCTATATTTTTTTATATTATTCTTTAAAAGTTTGTAGTTTACAAATTTTATTTCTTGAAAACTAATTTAAGCGAAGAAAATATTATCTAAATATGGGGTAAGTATACCTGAAAAATTATAAATGTGTAAGTTTCATAAGAACTAGCATAAATATGTATATTTCAAACAGTTAAGTTTCATTTTATATGTATATATATAAAAAACATCTCATACTAATCATATTTTAAACTTAGATTTATTATGAAAATCATACAAATTTATTTTAAATTACATCTTAATGCATAGATTGTCACTTACTTAATTCTTGTAATATTTTAATTGTGTTTCTCTTTTTTAATTAGAAATTTTACAACCATATCTACCGAAAAATCCAAAATGCCTTGAACTATTTGCACGATACTTATTGCCTGAATGGACTAGTGTTGGAAATGAAGTATTATTTTAAAAAAATATTTTTACATTATGTTTATATTTTCTATTTTATTTTCCTGTATATTTCTAATTTTAATAAATAATATTTTAATAGAAAATTTGACTTATATGAGAAATTTTATATGCATAAAATCAGTTTTCTGTGTACTGAATTTTTTATGCATTCTGTAACCGCTCTTGTACAACTCTACTCCCTAACAGTGACACTACCACACCACCAAGTGGCAAGAGTATGAAACTTCAGTAGAAGCCAAGATCTTGATCTGTATACACGCTAAAACGTGTGCTCCTAACCTGTAATTAAATGTATATGTCCACTTGTTTTGTTTTGTTTAATGTTTTTATAATAAATTCTTAAATATAACCCTGGTGGATGTATTTCATTACCCTCACCCCATTTGGTTCCTTAAATCAAAGGCCACAATTCTGAATTGTTTGTGTGGTTTTATACTTCAGTAATTCAATATTTTCCTGAGCAGGCTATTAAAAAATTAACTTGAGGTTAGAGGATTAAAGAGAAATAGATTCTTCCAGGGTAGTTTAAACAGATTTAATGAATGTAAATTAAATAATTAAAATAATAAAATTAGTTTTTATGTTCAAACTATTAAAACAACGCCTATTAAATAAGCATTGCTAATATAAAATATGGGATTAATGATCACTCTATTCCAAGAAAATATCAATGAAATAGAAGAGCTCATCTGCGTTGTTATTTCTTCTTGTTCTACTGACTAGAACACAATACAAATGTATTTCATAACTTGAATTTTTATGCAAATGATTTTTTCTACTTTGTTACATCACAATTGTTTTAAAAATTTTATAAGGTGGTTTTTCCCACATTCAGTTTAATTTTAGCAAACTTTTATGTATTCTTCCCTAAGTTATCTTAACTTTTAGAATGTATGCATAAATTTATTTATATATTTTCCAAAAACTATTATAATGCAATATTATAATCAATTATAATGCTATTAACATGAAAGCTCTAAATTTGGTGCTTTAAATGTATTTATTAATGTAAACTAGGAAGCATGAAGGGACAACTAATTATTTCATTCAATTATAAATGATGTACTATGCATATTAAATTATTGTAGTGCAAGTAACACTAGAGACTTTAAAAAATATATATATATAACAAAAAAAATATGCCATTAATAAAAAAATTACACTTACTAATATTAGCTACATTGTGGCGTTTTGCTGCTTACACTAGATCATCTTTCTATCCCAAAACAATCTCAGCAACTGCTCTAATGTTTGTTATGTATATGTGTCGTTCATTTGATGGCATTATTCAAAGTAATTAACTATTAATGAAAAGAGAAATTCATTCCATTCATTTTTAGAGTTTATTCTCAAATGAAGGAAAAAATATTTTTCCTTCTAAGCTAAATCTATTGTCTATATATATAATTGTCTTCTAGAAACTCCTTATTTTAAACTTAAATTCGAATTTAATATTCAAACAATCAATGTATAAAAATGATATTTTATACTAAAATTTATATTTAATTACCAATTTTACTGTTACGAAATGCTGATGTTTATTTGACTCGCTTCCGTATCGAACACATGTGTTTCTCACATAGATATTTGTTTCAAAGTGAATTGGATCCATTGTGGGAAACCTCTAATTAACCATTTACTGTTTTTCACATTTTATGTCTTGATTTTAGCCTTTACATTTTTTGAAACAGATTTTTTAACTACGTATTATGATTTAGTGGGGGAGCCACCCCACAGGAAAACTTTTTGCCTTCTTTAAGACAATTGGTTTTATTCAATTTAATTAAATTTTATTTTAATTTTTCGAATTTTTATTTTTACTTTCATTTTACTGTTTATACTTATTTAGATTTTAAATGAAATATATACATTTATTTATGTATTTTAATTTTTAATGTTAAGCTTGGGTTTTGTACACTGTTGTCCTTAAAAGAGTTAATTTTGGTGTAGTTTGTCCTTTTTGAACCTTGCGCCACAAACCTAACCAACTAACCAAAAAAAGCTAAACTGTTTAACAGTCTCTTAAAAGATCCCCTTTAAAATGTAATCACATGATTTTATCAAATCATATCTTCATATTAGGATACTTAGTAAAGAAATAAATTCTAATATTTATAAATTGATGTATGTATATCTTATATTGCATATTTATACTGTTAATTCTTTTCTATATCTAAATAGTTCGTGATGATTATCTTGAATTTCTATTAATTATACTGTAATCGCCACATTGATATATTAGAATCATTTTACACTGTGTTATATTAATATATTTCAGTTAAACAATTATCAGTTTAGCAATATTTTCCCCCCACATTTAGTTTCACGTGCAATTAGCTAGAATTTATTTTATTATTATATGTGATTCTAGTTTTTTTTTTTTTTTTTTTACTTACCCTCATGTATATTGTGGTAAATCATTTAGAATAGACATTTATCATTTAAGCATTTTTTCATTTCTTTCTAGCTTTTCTTTGCAAATACCAGAATTTGTTTTATAACTATTATATTTTTTAAAACTTAATATACTATTCCTTATACATTTTCATTTTTCTTATGTAACTTATTTCAAGTAGATTAAAATATTTATATCTTTTATAGTTCTTAAAACATTACACTTCATGATGTAAAGGAAAATTTGTACTTACTATGTTGTCTGCTATAGTATAAAATTTGTTTTAATGTCCTGTAAAATAGAAATTGATATTTAATTTTATTCTGTTTTATACAGCTAACATTAATATACAATATTCTATATGATGTGTAAACAGGAAATAATTTATTTTTTATTTACCACTCATTTTAAATAAATAGGCATTCTTAAGTGAAACTATACATACTTAATTAATTAATGTGTAATTTCATATGGATTCGTGTTTAATTTTATATGCATTTTATCTTATATATTTGCCATTTTGAAAAATTGTATTACTTGTTCATCTAGTTTCAATATTAAAGAAAAATTGTCATTTATTTTCAGGTACTCAAGTTACAAAATGTCAAATTATTTGAAAAATTCTCCAAAGAATAATTTTCCCTCTTATGAAGGAAATTGTTTATGCTGTATAAATGTAAAATAAAATAATTAAAGAAACTCTATTTTGGAAAAAGTTTTTTTCATTTTCACTCATAAAAAAAGTTGCTTAATTTTGTTTATTTTTTATTACCCTGCTTTATATTTGTATGGAAAGTAAAATAATAAAGTATGTTAGTTTGTATTTAGTTGATTTAAATTCAGATAATTTCAAAAGCTCATAAGATCATTTATAATTTCTTCTGTAAATAGTTTTTAAATATGCATTAACTACATATTCTTATTTAAAATCTTGTTTTACTGATATAATATGTACTTAAATATTATTTTATTACTTTCTTGATTATGAAATAAACATTTTTATGCCATCTAACATTTTTATAAATTTTAATTGAGTTATGGTTTTGTTAATTTAAATTGAAAATTAAACAGACATCTTCAAATGAAGACTAATTTCATTTTAATTTGATTCATAAATATTTGAAATAAGCCGATTAATGCAATCTTTAAAAAATATTACACAGAAAATTTTTGTAAATACCAGGCTATCATAATATATTATTCATTTGTTTGTTTTGTACCAAAGATTAAGAATAGTTATTTTAGTTTGTTTTCATTTCCTTTTGATGTTAATTATCTGAAAACTTTTGTTCTAATAATTTGCAAAAATGGCGAAACAACTAATTACAGCTATTCAACTTTAAAACTGCTGAACTGGCAGTCGAATGATTATTCTGGCTTTCAATTCAGTAGCTCGTGGAATCTAATCCCACTTAAATGTTTGCAGTGGCTCATAATCTATTTTAAATTGTACTCAGTCTAATTAGCTTTTGGTCAAAAAATGACTGATGAGTAACAAACAAAAAGCAAATCTACTTTAAAATTTTACAATCTTTATTAAAATATATTGTACAATTATTTATTACTCTCAGGGGGGAAAAGTTTAAAAATAATTATTGAAAATTTCAGCATGTAATTTTGATGTATTATACTAATGATTGTAACTGTTATTAATTTTTTAGCTAAACACATTTTCTAATGAGAAAATTATTTTGACCTCACCTTACATTATTTTATACCTTTACCCCT
>JAPDSC010099779.1:2130-20860 GCA_026290005.1 Latrodectus geometricus | reverse complement strand
TTTTTTTTTTAGATAGATATTATATTCTTTTATTTATAAGCAAAATTTTAAATTCCAGTTTTATTATTAATCACTTTATTTTCCAATTTTATTGATTATATTTTACAAATTTAAAAATCTTAATTGATAAATAATATAAGACTAGATTGATATATATCCTTTTTTAAAGTTTTGTTTGTTTGATTGCAAAATGTTTGTTTCTGAGTAAATGGTATATATGCAAATATAAATATTCACTGCTGATATATTTACAAATATTACAATTACTTATATAATATTTTGTGTGAAGTAGAATTATAACTAAAACCAAAAGTTGGAGAAAAGCTATTGCAAATATTTTGTTTATTTTTACGTGAAACAAGTATTGTTATGAAAACTAATTGATAAAGACCATCATCCAATTAGAGGAATGATGCGATTTCTTTTTTATTAAAAAGAGAACAGTATGCGCGTTTGGATCAATTTCCTTTTGGATTAGTCATGAGATTTCTTATCTTCATTTCATACATTAAGAGAGAAAATTTCTCACAAAACATGCATTTAAATAACATTTAAGTAGACTACCAGCTTATTTCATTTATTCAGAAAGTAAAATCTTTTCTTTAACATCAAGAAGTCTATTCAAAACGAATAACGGATATAAGGATCTTCCAAAGCACACTTTAGCAACATACATTATACGCACGTTTTTTGAACCTCATATTAATGAATAAATATTTCGCGAAATAATGTCTGCTTCTTAATATGGTTCCTCATAGATGCAATGGTAATTTTGATTCCCAATTTAACGAGCAGAAACTTAAAAAATTATTTAATGTAAACTTACTTTATCTTTATTTAGCATTTATTTTTTTATTGTACATTTTTTTTTATTTTATATGTGAGAAATTTGGGTCCAACGTTTTGTTGCATAATCCTAAATCCTGTAAACTGTGGAAACTAATTGCAATGATAATGTTGAAATTCCGTAATTTTCTTATGCAGTTCCTATGAAATTTTTTCACTTAATCTAACTCCATCTTAACGCCTAATAATCTTAAGTATAGTTACATTCAAACCACTGATCCTCTAGTTAGTACAAATACTCGATGATTCGAGCCTGATAGTTTGCATATTGCTGGAAAAGCATTTCAAAGCAAAAATATGGATCTTAGTGATATGCTTTACACAAAAAATAATACACATCAGCTTTACACATCTTTATGCGCAACTTTGCACTCCTTCGAAAGCAATACAATGAACGACTGTGATATAGAAATTTTAGAAGACTTTATGTTTAATATTTAAACACAGTTTACAATATGAAATTTTAAATATTCTTTAGAATTTATCTTTTAAAAATTAACTAAAAATGCAGATTTAGTATACCTTTCAATAGGATTGGAAAACGCTCCAAATCAAAAAATGAAGACTTTATTAGCTGAAAAACTATTTTCTAATCATAAGTACGTATTGCTCTCCTCTTTTCTAACAGAAAGTTGAGTTTGATAAAAAGCTTAAACTACGTTTCTTTTCGGGATTTGAGGATCATTAGCAGAATGTTTCTCATGAATTACAGGTCAAATTATAGAACATAGCTGGGAATCTTACATTCAGACATTTTTAAATGCATTATCATCTGCCCTTTGTTGAGTGAACTCCTTTGTGGATTTCCTTCAAACTCCAAAGGTAAGTTAACTTTTTCAAATGTATAAGGAGTTATTTTAGAAAGGTACCCAACTCTCACATAATGCTGCTTTTTAGAGCTCAATATTGAAGTTGAAGAAAAATACTTTTAGCTTGTTTGGATAGCTGCAGAAAAATTATATTCTACAATTTCTTTCATTAGCAATGGGGAATAGAAATCATTCCCCCCAAGCCAATATAGTACCATTCTTACTACAATAGCCTTTCCTACTATAGTACTTTGGTGATATTGCGGACTGTCTAATGATGAAAAAAGACTTTCCTTTAGAAAGTGGAGTCGGATGAACCGGTCAAGAAATGTATTAAAAGCCTAGAAGAATAGCTAATATAAATTAAATGACAAAAACATTTTTGCAACTCCACAAATTCAAGTAAATTATTTCTTTATTTCAATCACCAAAATCTTGGGAATAGGATGAAACCCTCGCTTACCCCTATTTACCATTTATACAATTTCATAAGCAAAAAAAAATACTTTAAAAATATATATGTAAAATTAGACTCAAAACTTTAATATATTATCACAGGAGAAAGAATTTTGAATCGCTAGATTATTCATTGAATCTCATTTTCCAAAACAAATTATAAAAAGCATCTTTCATAAAATTCTATTTTTATTTGATTTAAAACACTTTAATTAATTGCTAGTCATTGTTGATGCCTTAATATTACATGAAGAAAATTAAATCAATCGGTATAACTTTAACTAACTTGATAAAAGGAAATTTAAAAATATTTGGTGCGACAAAATTTATAATATATATATAATTATATATTTTAAAATTACTTTTATAATACATTCTATGTATTTCATATTTTTAAGATCTTCATATGTAACTGGTTTTTCATGGTCATAACCAAAAATTGCATCCAATTCTTCGTGAGCTTTTGCTTGAATGTCTTTATGAAGACCTGTGAGATAACAAGTCCAAGTCATGGCCAATGATGTAGTATCATGGCTCTAATAACAGAAAAACTTAGTATAAAGCACAATATCTGACATTATTTTTAAAAATGTGATAAGTATATCGTGTAAATGGTGTGTATTTATAAGTTGTGTAACCGGATACTTACAGCGTGTGTAAAAGTATCGATTTCTTCTTGAATGTCTTCATCAGTTATGTCATTGTTTTCAAATTGAAGTTCAAGTAATAAATCGACCAAAGATTTTCGTTTGTGTTTGAGTTCAACATTCTCATTTCTTTCATTAAAAAATTTCCTTTTCTTCTCCTGAATGATCTGATGGTGATAATTCATTAAACTTAAATTAGAATTCATGTATAAAATTTAATTTATTAAGAAAAAAATGAAAATAAATCAAGGTAATCAACGTTAATAAGATTTACCTTTGCTTCAAATTCTATAAATGTCATTAAATAATACATGTTGATAAATGTGGCTGGAAAAAATGTATTGTCTTACTAATCCTTGAACTCATTAATTAATGGACTGGACTGTTTTTCTAAACAATTATATATGTGTGTTGAAAGTGTAAATCAGAAGAAATTTTTAAATTCTCTGTACATCTACCCCCTTTTAACACTTTACAAAATTATTTTTCATTGATAATCAACCATATTTATCTTTCGCAATGAATGAAATCCTAAAATTTAAGCCTAGAGTCTTATATTTGTCAAAAAACTGATTGATTGGATTATGAATATATAAGATAAATTTTAAAAACATATTTTCATAAATTATCAATGATAAGAGGTAAACTAGTTTTGATTATAAAATTAACTTGGTTTCTCTTAAACATATTAAGACAATTATCTGGTAAGATTTGTAAAATATCAAAGTGCAAAATTACTGAATAAATAAGTAAATGTAAATGAAAGACATTTAAAATGTTATTAATATGGTTAATAATAGTTTACCATATAAAACAACATTATCATATTAAGCAATAATTTACCATATTGTTTAATAGAAATACTTTTATATCAATGTATAAAAATCAAATGAATCGTAAGAAAATACATATGTAATAAGATATAAACGAAAAATATAATTCTTACTGATCTTGTGAATTTATGTGCAAACTTAATATCTTTCTTGACATCTCTACCATATGTTAAAAAATATGTGAAATCAAACCAACTCAACGGATGGAAAAGTCTTCGTACAATAGCATCAGATATACTAATAAAAAAATAAATATTTACTTATAATTATTCACAAAGTATAAGGTAGAAAAATTGCTATTGCAACTTTTATAATTATTACTTCTAAATAATTTGAGCAGATAGAGAGAAATCTAAAGTTGAGAAAAATTTTGTTTCAAAGTATCATTAAAGAAAGATATTTGATTCTTAGATGTATCAGAGATTTAATATAAGAATAGAACTCAGAGTAAAATATTTACGGGGAATTTTTTAGCTATCTAAAAAAACATCAAAACAATTTCTCTTACCTTAAATATTTTCAAACTCTCTTGGTTCATTTTTATGACTCAAATAAATTTCAATTACTCAATAATATGTTGATAGGAATAGTTTTGAAAATATCACATTTTACCAATATATTGCTAAGATTTGAACAATATTATGGAGAAATATGCAGCAGCTTACATTTTGTGATAAATTTTTCTTTGATTTATATAGTAAATAAAAGTTATAACGAATTATCGAATTGCTGAAATATATTTTTGAATGAAATTTCATTCCGGAGAAAGAAGCAGACTTTAATAAAAATAACTTCATTCTGGATATATTTCAACTTGTCATTAATAAAGAAATAAAAGAAATTTACCATGGATTTGGTAATATCTGTAAAATTAGTTTATGAATTATAAGTAAAATAATTGCTAACTCTGAATTAGAGCCAAAGAAGCTTTTTTAGTTTTAGATAAAATGAACAGCTGTCACAAAGCCTGACAAACACTAAGAAAAAAAGGAATTTTGAGCAGGTGATAAATTAAAAGTATGTTTCACGCTGGATATTTATAAATCAAGTAAAAATTTCGGATTATTGTATTTGAAGAATTCCCATCTACACAAATATTTATTGCTGTTATTTTTATATAAATAAGACATTTCTCTTCTTTTTGAAAATGTATCTTAATAACAATATCATTTGGAATTTAAAATTAAAATGTGTAAAATAGAGTTTTAGATAACGTACTTAATTACAGTTTGCAATTAAGCCATAGCATTAATGTCTTGATCATCGCTACTTACTCCTAAATTTGATTCTAAAATGAGATTAAATAATGTACTTCAATACTAAAATATTAATTAAGCAATTATATTAATATTTCTTCTTATATTTTCATGAATTTAAAAGTCACATATATTTATAGAAGAATTAGCTAATTCCTCCGTAAATATTATAAAATGTAAAATATAAATACAATTCAAGTTATTTATAATTATTTAAAGATTAATACATTGATAATAATAAATAGTAAATATATTTTTTTAGTTATTTTATTTTATAAAATCATCTGTCACTTATATTTATCTAAGAATAAATTACGAAAATGCAAAAAGAAGAATACTTCTGCATTCTTCTTTCTGCATTTTCTCACACTGTATATTCTTTAATACAATTATAAAATATACTATTTTTCATTTTTCAGTACCCTTTTTGCAATGTAATAGGAAATCCGTTTTCGGTTTTCCCATGTATATATCATTGAAATTGACTGAAACGTGGAGTATAAAGTGCTCCTATTTCAATATTTAATCACATCATAAGTGTTTCAAGCATTACGTATTTCATTTGATTTGTTTTTAGATAGTCATTATAATGTTTTTACATATAATGACGACGTTTAACATATAATAGCATTCAATTTCGAAAGACTTTAATTCCATTATTTTGAGATCTTGTTAATTAATTTATAATGTGTACACTTTTATATGTTAAATGTGTAAAACTATGTTTTAAACAAAAATCTTTTTCAGAATTGCTTTTTTTTTAAAATTCTTTGGTGTTTTTTTTTTTTTCTTCTTTTTTATTCTAACAAATTTCCTGCTTTTGTTTCGTTGCAGTAATTAAATTATTACTTTTTCAGAAATAATTATAATTTTATGCAAAGTTTGAATGATGAGTTATGGTGTAGTTTCTAAAAAATTTTACTCTACAAGAATTTTTTTATTTACATGAAAGAAGAAATTCTTTCATAATTTAAAACTTTTAAAGTTTGTACACATTTTTAAAATGAAAAGAAATATTTATTAAATTTATAAAAGGAATAACTTATCTTTGTAAAAAAAAATAATTTTCCTTTCGTAAGTTGTATAATGTTGCTTGATAATAAATAAAAGATCTTTTTTAGAGTAGAAAGTAAATACTTGTGTAGTTCTTTAATATGCCCTGGAACATAGGGTAACATCTATCAAATAAAGACTCCATATTTATCTGATTATTATAATTACCAAAATGTGTCATGTCTTGGTTAATAAATTTTATGCTAATTTATAGATTAAGCAGTCAATCTTTAATTTTGTGAATTCAAATTAAATGTAAAAAAATAAGCAAATAGTGTAAGAAACTACAATTGGTTCCATCGGATAATCTGCAAATAACCGCAAAAAGAATTAAAAATTTACATCACATCTGAATTAGATTTCTTGAAACTTCTCGCAAGTATGCATGATTGTAATCGCTTGTAATTCTGATTATCTGCCACTGAATGCAAAATCAGTTTTAATGGCATCGAATGCTAAATAAATTTCAAGGTATAGAAATCATAAGAAATCCAGTATATTTTTTATATCATTAAAAAGACAGATATGAAATAATTTCATGTGTTGAAGGAAGATTAAGTTCTTTCTAAAAGCATACTAAAATACTCAAGAATCATAATTTCTATTATAAGTTAGAAAATGTGCAATAAATTTTAAAATTACTATGGAATTCATTTTCAAGATTAATATCAACAAAAAAAATGTGTGCGCAAGATCTATGCAGCCTAACTAAGCCAAATAAAAAAGGAATTCTATTCTCAAAACTAGGAACTATTTAAATTTCCGAAAAAGTGTATGCAAAATTTTGCTAGAAATTAGTGTGAAATTTTTTTATACTATTGTACCCATTGCAATTGTTGTATTGGGTAAGAAAGTAAATACCAGAATTATATTTATAGAACATATAAATAGCAGTAAAATAAGACATTCTTAAGAAATTAAGAAGACTAAACTTTAAAAAAGCAATTTTAAGAGTTGGCTCAATTTAAAGCAATAGAAGATACAATTACTTAACTAGGTTATTAATATACCTTTATTGATAATAGGAGTTAAAATAACTTAAAGTATCTTTGAGTTGATTCATTTCTTAAAATTTACTTAAATACTTACACAATAACAATATTTAAATAATAGTGTGTAATAAATAGAAAAAACATTGGAATGCAGGTAGGATACCAGTCCATATAATTTCAATAGTTTATCTACTCGTAACAGTGAATCCGTGTTTCTCATAATTCATTGATCGAACTTTCTACTTATTTCTTAGCTGATGCGAAATATCGAATGAATATTTCGCATCAAAATAATATACAGCATGGCATAGGTGACAAGACGATGCAAAATAAATTCAGCACATCTGAGTTCATTTGTCACAACAATGGAACAACGCAAAATACTGTTCACATTTGATCCTAAGTGTTACATTAAAAAAGTTGTCATAAATGATTAAAATTGATAAGGATTGAATGTCTTATAAAACAATAATTAATAATAACATAAAGACAAAATATTTGATTCAGTATATAAATAATTTAATGATTTGAAAAATTTTTATCATAGGTTCAAAACTAAGCTATTGTTTGTTTTTTTTTTTTAACACCAGAGCATTTATAAGTATCAAATATATCAATAAAATTATTTAAATTTTAATTACGATATTCACATGAAGATCACCAGATTAAGTTTTAAAACACCATTAAAATTTTTATTTTAAGTTTACAGTTATCAGTAATTATTCACCAATTTTATTATAATTGTAAGAAAGATACAGGATTATAATTTCTTAATTATATCTTCAATAAAAAAAGAAATTCACTCACGGCAAGTTATTTCTAAAGTGCAATGATGTAAAGGAGGTTCAATGCTTGTAAAATCCTTTGTAGTATCTTCCTCTAAAATTTTCACGAGTTTCTGAGAGACTTCATTGATGACCGGTAATAAATCTTTAAGTCTGTCGAAGTGGAATGCTCGAGTTAGTTGCCTTCGACGAGATTTCCACTTTTTACCATGACTGTATTAATAAAAAAAAAACAATTAGAAATTTTGTTTTTAATGTTTCATATCAATTTCTATAATTAACCTTTATTTCAAAAAAAGTTCCAAAATTTTAAATGCTAAAAATTATTTTAAACATTTAAGAAAATATAATTCATATATATGAAAAGAAATTTATGGGTATGAAATATATTACTTTTTGACAACAATACATAAAATTAGAATAATTAGATGATAAAATATGATGTATAATATAGATATATGTATGTGTTTGTACGCATAAATATATATTTGAAGGATCAAAAATAAAATGTCTAACTGACCTCCTATAATGAATCATAACATAACAGAGTTTTATTTAATAATGTCATAGTCATTGAAACTGCAATGCTGACAAAAGCATGATTAAAATTTATTGCAAAAATGCTGGGTATATAACGTAATTCTAAGCTAGACTAAGCTAAGTTGAATTCATTACTTAAAAGAATTCATTACAAAAGTAACTGAATTCATTACTAAAAAATTATTTAGATTTTGAAAATTCTAGATAAATATCATTTCAGGTTTTTTTTCAAATTAAAATATTGAGGAAATATGAGCATTCAAAGGGTGTTCTGTGATTCACCTAGATATTTCTATATATTATAATTTAACATTCATTTTCCTGAATTTTAGGAAACAATTTGTGCCAAAAGACCATTGCAGTTTTCTTCTCTTACAATGAAATATCGAACAATAATCCTATTATATTTCATTCAAAAGATATTTTACACAAATTAAATATAATATTATTAATATCTTTCATTAAAATAGGAGACTGCTCTTTTTTAATTGCTATAACTTCAACACTTACTTTTAACTTTATACGATAAGGTTAAGCATTCCTCACTTACCTCCATTCCCCTACCTAAGCACTGGTCTTTCCTAATTTTTAAGCTAAATTCTTCTTCATTACTAGTACAATTGTTTCTTCGATAGCTACTTTAAGAATTAAATTGAAATTCTGTCGTATAAAGTGGACTTAAATTGCCCCATTAAATATTGAATCATCGATTTCTTCAATTTTCACTCTAATTAGATTAATTGACTTACGTTCGATTTCTGACTCATTTTATGCTTTTAATTTAACTGTATCTTCCTTAATATCTACTTGAATTTCTAAGAAAACGTCGTTATATGTGTATCCAAATTTTAAACTACCCCCAATACACGTAAAAGCAATGTATGGTAAATGTAATTATGTTCTACCTAAACTTAAATGGTATGATCGGGAATTATTTTTGACAATTAATAAAGGAATAAATTTTCCAACTACATCATTTACACAAATATTGTCTACAGCTTTTCCAAAAGCCTTAGTCACTAGATTATTTTTATTTCTAAAACCTTTTAAATTACTGCTAACTGGTGTCACATTCAGATTCGTTTTTATTGCGATACGTTTCTTTAAAAGTATCGCAAAACTGATACATAAAGTAGCTAAACAGATACATGATAACTGGTACAGGAAGTAGCTAAACAGCAACTTCCTGTATCAATTAATGCAATCACTTATTTTTTATAAATATAAGCGTCCTTTAAGTATTCCGTAGGTGCGAACGACGTGCTTGCATCGGAATTGTTTTGACTGACTGATAAATTATTCCCCATACGGCATACGCTTTTGATCGATATCAAATTTACGCATTTGCTGAGAATAAACTTGTTTTTTATATCTCTTACAGTAAGCAAAACTTTTAAGCAACGTGTATTTACTAGATATGTCTAGAATCAACCAAATAAAATATTTAAATTCTCTTTCATTTCAAACATCCGAGCTGACTAACTTTTTTCGATTAATACTTTTCTTGAAATGGTTTCTTTTCTACTGAGAATTTATCATTACAAGAATTATATTTCGACGAGTTTCTTAATTTATAAATGTTAATCGATCAAACATTATGATAACTAACTACCCAATTTATCTACTAATTGATCTGGGGTATAAATTTAAGGCCATTCGTCCACAAAATCTTCCCGAGTTGTTAAATTTACTTCTTTCTTTAATTGTTCAGTAATAATTAAATTTTTTAATTTATTAAAATCTGAAATCTCGAGTCCCGTTATCCATTCCTCAAAATAGTATTGTAATTCGAATGAATAATCTTTCTAAGTACTTACTGGATATTTAATATGATTTAAAAATTTAAATCTAAACTTATCAGTACTTTACTTAAATCTCTTAATGCAAATATTTATAAGTATGTAAAATCATTATTGCTTACCTTCGTTTTTACGCGCGATTAGTTGCGTAATTTCATAGGGGAACAGTCCCAATAATTGTGACATCCAATACTTTTCACTTAACCCAATACATCGGGCCTCCCGTTCAAATAAAACTAAATAAAAATTTATATCCCCATCTTTGATTTTATACTCGTGCATTAAGTTCCGAAAATCTGTGAGTACGTTTTTATTTTCATCGTTGCTACTTAAATCCGAAATATTTACATTTTGGACTATATTTTCGATACGTAAACGTTCAAGTTCATGCTTGCTATCGGAAAAACTTTTGGCGGATTTCAGATGCAATTCGATAACTTCAGTAATCCTACTTAATAAAACCTTATTCTTCATCATACGTCTCTGGTTTCGTTTTATGTGATTTAAATCAATTATTTTAGCATTTTCAGGTATCAAGAAACCTAATTTTGTTGCAACTTCTACTTAATCTACTTTAGCCTTCCCCAAACAACTTATTATTCTTACCTGTATTTTTTCAATAAATTTTATTATAAAACCTGCTTTCTATATACATTTACTCTCTATATACATTGCTCAATATACATTTCTCTTAGCATGACATTAACTACTGCTATTTAGTGGCCACTCATTATTTTTTAAGTATATTACAGCTTAATGTTTATATATATATATATACATAATTATGCATATATATAATATATATATATATATATATATATATATATATATATATATATATATAAGGGAGAAAGTGCGCTAGCTAACACTTTCTAAAATAGTTTAATCATTCCATATTGCAAACATTTAGGTAAATAAATTTTTTTAATTATGTTTCAACTCTAATAATTTAATTTGAAATTTTTTGTAGAGGAAAAAATTTCATGATTTGAAAGTTACAAAATTGTGCATATTTAAGTTGTCTCCTAGAAAAAACAAACTTATGAAAAATCTTTGTATGAATTATATTTTTTATATAATTTCTATTTTACATGTATTAGAAAATACGGAGCTTCTGAAGAACTGTATTAAAAAAATATGAAAGCTTTTTTCCATTTTTTGAGAATTTTTTCAAAATATAAAACTTTAAAAAAAAAATATTTATCCATTATTTTTCTTTCCTTCTTAAATGCATAAAATTTCTTGGAAAAAAAAAACATCAGTTAAAGCAATGAACTAAAGATAGAATCATGATAAGCATTTCTTTAGAAACATTAACACGTTTAAATATGTAAACTTTACTTTATAAATAGTTGTTTGAATTTCAATATAATTCACCAGTATAACACAAATTTATGTGTAAGATATGTTGGTATTCCAGGTTGGTTCGTTGGGTTTTATGGCGCAAGGTCCAAAAACGGACATGCTACGCCAAGTCTAAAATTTTTTTTTAACAGAGTACCCCCATACGAGGGTGGAAATACGACTTTACCTCATAGATGGCAGCACCATCTGAATCTTTCAATTTATAAATTAAGGCAAGAGGGAAGACACATGGAACATTGCGATCCGACATATTTTTAGCGTCCAGTCACCTTTAGTGAATTAGTCTTCGGTTAAGTCGAAGATCGAACTCACTACCGCCAGGTAATGAGAACGAGGCCCTAACTGACCAGGCTACCCGGCTTATCTTTAATTATAATCTCATAATAGAATATATTTAAACTTTATATACATCAGTTTTTGAAGTATATACCTGTACTTTCAAAGAATTCTTAAAAGATATAATTGAGATTCATTTTAAAAACAGATACACTGCTGGACAAATGCTAAGGACGGATAACACTATCATCCATAGCAATTACAAAATGAAAGGAAGCAAAATGTGGAAAATTAGAATAAGTGCGGGATATAGTAAGAAGAAGTATGCGTATGCAAATTTTTTCCCACGTCTGTTCATCACGTCATAGCGTTCATAAGAGCATTATAGGTTTTGACGCGTGTGGACAGTTGTTGTTTCAAGTCAAAGTTTTACAGGAAATATTTAATAGACGAATTTGAAATTTTTGGCATGTCGTGTTAGAAGTACGACACCTGCAGAAGAAAGATATATCGTCCTATCAGCAAATAGGAACAGGTGCACCACAGCTCAGCAGGTGGCAAATCAGTTTCTTGTCGCCTCAGGAAAGCAGATCTTCCGAAAAACTGTTACCAGACGTTTGAGAGGAGGAGAACTATACGCCCGCAGACCTGTTGTGTGTGTTCCACTGACCAGACAGCGCCGTACTGCCCGTTTGCAATGGTGTTGTGAGCATTGTAATTGGACTGAACAGGACTGGGCATGCGTACTATTCTCAGATGAGTGTAGGTTCAGTCTGTCATCGGATAGTAGACGCCAACTGATATGGCGCGAGAGTGGTACTGCTTATCATCCATAAAATACCCAGGAAAGGGGCTGATATCAGGCAAGCTGTCTCATGGTGTGGGTCTGCATCGTGATCAATGGCCACACGCCCCTACATGTGGTTGAGAATGGGAGTATGACGGGCTAAAGATACATTAATGAAGTTATACTTCCTCATGTTCGTCTTTTCCTTGATGCTGTCGGTGATAAATTTGTTTTTATGGACGACAACGCAATATGTAATCAAATACTCGCTGTTCAGGATTTTCCAAACAGCTAGGGTATTCAACGCCTCGTATTGCTATCACGTTCTCCAGATCTAAACCCCATTGAAAATGTGTGGGATGCAAGTTGCTGGTCGAAACTATCCTCCGACAAACAAGAACACCCTCATCGATGCATTCACAGAGGAAGGGAATAAATTGCCTCAACAGCTGCTGGATAATGTGTTGCAAAGTATGATATGACTTGTGGAATGTTGCATCACATTCCACGGTGGACATATCCCGTACTGATAACTTTCTTCAAGGTGCCTGCTGACTTTTAGATGCACTTTTCCGTATGCACCATCAAATGAACATTTTTTTCTTTCCGATGTTTCACAGCTTTTTTATTTTCAGAACAATAAATATTCTTAATTATAATGTCTGAACAGTGTGGCAACTATATTTTATCCTACTAGGTCTCATGTCTCGCTTAATGTTATGCTACATTGCAATTTGTGATCCGTTCTTAGCAATCGTCCAGCAGTGTGTTATGAAGTACTCAAAAAAATTTTAATGGAATATATTTCTTTGAAATTCGTCACAAAACGTTTCTAATATTTCTTTATTTTATTTAAAAAATTATGATGAACATAAATAAAAACACTATAAAATTTAATGTTTACATAATCATGAGACGAAAGTCGAACATGTTTGAAATTTTGCTAATGAAATTCATATTTATATGAAATCTATGGTGGAATATAAGTAAATGTATTTTTATGAGATTACGTATAAACTATAATTTCATACTTTATGTTATCACATATGTTCCAGGCCGCGATGCTTATGGTGTCGTCCTTATTATCGGAAGGTACTGAGTTCAAATTCCAGCATAACCGAAGATCCATCGTTTTCAATAATGGCGACTAAGGCACTTAAAATTTGTCGTGGTCACCATATCCTTCATGTTTCCATTCCAAATTAATTTCTCTGCGGGTTTCAGAGCCAGGCCTTGGATCTTCGCTGGCTACCTGTATCTAAATTCGAAGACATAGATGGTGCTGCCACCTATGAGCCAAAGATATACTTCCACCTACCTGGTTGGGATTCTCTTTTGAAGAAATGAAGACCATCTTTCTGACTTCATTCGCCCAGTCCTTGACGAGTGGATTTGGTTTCGCCAAATGTCATTAGTAACAACAGCAACATATGTCTTACATAAAAGTCAATTGTCTGTTAAATGCTTCAAAACATTAACAACACTTTAAAACACGTATGACGAAAAACAATTATTATTTGTTATTAACAAAAATAAATGTGTTATTTATAAAATTTATAAAAATCACGAGCAAAACTATTAAATATTCAGTTAACCAGTCGGTTAATATGGGAAACTATAAATAATATATTTATCAAAAAAACAATTTCATTGGAATACAAAATGAATTCATAAATTAGGAAAAATAAACATGCATAATTAAAAATAAAATACTTGAACAAAATTTAATTTTATCACTAGTAAGAACTGAACATTTTTCATTGTATTTAAAAATCCAATGTTTACATACTACTAGATTTTTATATACAAAATTTGTTGTCAAAAGTTGATTAGAGTAGATTTATTTAAAAAAACAAATAACAATTACGAAGAACATAAATAATAGAAAAACTTTTAGAATGCTTTATTGTAAGTTAATGCATTAATTAATAATTTTCGTTTTTATTTTACATCATCTTTTAAAAATCATGCTAAATTATTATAGTTTTGATTGAACATTTTATTGTTAGTGTGTGTGTGAGAGAATGTTTTATTTAATATACAATCTAAAGAGGCTATAGCGATGGGAAAAGTTAGTTTCTAACTGATACTACATAAAAACTTTTCAAAGATGAAAGAAAAGGATTCATGCCAACAAAAAAATGAATTTTTTTTCTAGTCACTCGACAAAAAAAAATACTGCTTAAATAGCATCAGATAACATTTTTAACAGTACATCACTTTTAAAAGGCGTGTTCTTTGAGGCTTGAGTTGTATTTGTGTTAATATCTTTGCCAAAACTAAAACTTCAATTTAGATATATAACTTATACCTTTATATAAAAAATTTTATATGCCTTAAACCATATAAATATTTTGAATTGCTTAAAGATTAATTTTCTTCATTACATATTTTTCTTTAATCCTTAAGGTATTGCTAGAATGAAATTCCAGAATAGTTATATTAAAATTGTTCGCATCTTCTAAAGATGTAAGAATCTTTACAACTGAATCAAAATAATAGGAATTGGCTTTTATACCATCACTTTCATTGGAATTTACTTGCATTGATTTTTCAGGAGAACTCTCTTTAGAATTCTATATATTTTATTCACGTAGACCATAATCCTTTAAAAGCTTCATATGAAATAAAAGGTAATTTTTACCTGATGATAAGTCCATCCCTAAAACAACAGTGAAGCCATTTATACATCACAGCTTTTTTCATCGCCTTTGTCCCATTCAATACTTCCTGAAATTGATTGAAAATTACACACTTTTAAAAAATTATCTTCATATTGAATAACAAATTCAAATATAAATTATTTAATATATATAATAATAATAATAATATAAAAAATTGTTTAAAAATATTTTAATTCTAAATCAAATTTACATACTAATTTCATAAGTGAAAATCTGAATTCAACCGATCATGCAATAAAACACCAAAAAATTAAAATTATAAATGATCGTGAGAAAAATTCTACCATGACTTTCCCCTTTTCAAATAAATTTAAAATTTATTTCAATACCTAGGAAAAAATTTCCTTTTTGTACCAGTACCAGGAAAAATTGTGATTTTACATATTTACACTCAAATTAGATTCCAGGTGAAAGATTATTTTTAAAAATAGAGTATTCGAAATTTTTAGACAAAATCATAATCATTTTCTATTATGGTATTTGAAACCTTTCTAAAACTTCTAATTCTTCTTATAATATTTTTACCTCTACTGCTTCCGGTGTATTCAGAAGTAGAAGAGGAACATAACTCATCCAGATTAATAATACGTGTTCCTTCTTAAATAGGTAAGCGAAGGATTTCACAAATTCCAAAAAATCTAAAAACAAAATACATTGATTTAAATAAAGCAAAATTATCTTAAAGTATCTTAACACTCTTAAAGTAAAATAAAAAGTTAATGCATATTTTGGATTAAATGAATTAGAGGATAAAAATAAAAAAAGGAAGAAGAAAATGCCATTAGCCGAGTATGAGTTTTTATTAGTTTTGTGTGTTGCGTATAAAAAAGTTTAATTTTGTTTTCATCGCATCGTATTAAATTTTCTTTTCATCACAAGACCAGATCACCGAAGTTAAAATGTAAACGATATATAATTCTTATAGACATTCTAAAATGATTTAAATGGAATTCAACAAGTCAAGTACTTCACACAGTTAGTGATACTAATCAAAAGTTTGGTCGCCTTTTTCATAATGGACATATTCGTTTTTCGCTGTGTGAAATGCCTCAGAAGCACCATTTTAAAGTAAGCAGCATCAGAATTTCAGCAAGTGCTTATAATAAAAATTACCAAAATCGTTGACTGGTAGGATTCTTAAACTTATAATTTTTTTTTAACTTTACTCAAAGAAGATGTCTTGAAATGAAGAGAAGAAAAGAGTTTGATGAGGTAAAGAAAAAATATGAGAGTAATTTGTATCCAAATGATATAAATGACAAGGAATAATGTACTATTATGATTACCTATTATAGAGAGAGTACTTCACAATGCATAACTAAAAAAGACTCATAATATAACTGTTTCTTAATTACTTATTAAATAAATTATACAAATGCAATATTCATTTTGATATACCGTACTTCTAATTGAAATTCATCTTGAAGTTACTTTCTATTAAATATTTTCGTACTTTTTTGGTAATTCTGAAGGGCTTTGTCTTCAATTTCTAGATTCACAGATTTTTTTCTTTAATAAATATGACCACTTTCATAAATGATAATTTGTCCTATAAATGTAATTTAATATTGATAATATTTCAGAATCATTCCAATATGTGTTTTATTTGTAATTGATCAATTTAGTGCTATTTAAATGCAAATATTAATTTGAATAAAACGTTAACCAATTGAAAATTTAAACATTTTTCTGCTAAAAATTATAATAAATATTAACATACTTTTTCATATATCATATGAAATAGTTTATTAACAACAAGGATACATTGAAAAGTAATTTTATAAAATAAGAATCTTAAGTTAAAATTAACTTTTAACAGGGAAGTATATTTTTATTGATAATCAGAATTTTTATATGTATAATTTTAATTGACATGACATTATCCCTAATCAAAGTTCATTTTCACTTTTGCTACATTGTTTTGTTTTCGTTTTACATTATATCCATATGTCGATACTATATAAATATATGAACATTTTCACGTGGAATCAAAAGATTTTTATTCGATATTATATGTATGTACAAGTTTTACGTATACAGTACGACAGTCCGATAAAAAAATTATTAAAAATAGTAAAATATTTTTACAATTTTTTTAAAGAAAATTTATATATTGCTATATTTAAATCAGTTAAAAGAGATTATTCTGTAAATAAATTATTTTTTATAATTAAAAAAACAACTGCATTAATTAAAAATTATTAATTCCATTTTCTCATGAAGATATTTCTATAAAGAAGACATTGAGAAGATGTCTCGCGCAAACAACGAAGTCATTTATCTCATTAAAAATGATCAAATAAAGATATATGTACTTACATGTTGTTTGAGAATATCCATTCCATCCTGTCTTACTATAATTAAAGGGAAAGTAATTTAAATGTCCTAATACATTCGTGAACGTTAATCCCAATGAAGGAAAAATTTTATAATAATTCTGCCTTTTAATAGCATACTTTACCAGATTATAAACTGAAAAGATTGAAATTAATGAAATAAAAATTTTCCCTAACAGAAAAATATTTATCAGCATATCTGATATACTACGCAATGAATAAGTCTCCAAATTTTTCAGAAAATGTATTTCTGAACTAAAATTATTCCGGAAGAATGAGTTCTATTCAAAAATATTTTAACTATTTAGTTTTTTCTATGATTTATTCCGTATCGTGAGATGAGACTTCATCGAAACTTTCAAAACATTCTATTATAAATTTTTTCCTTTAAATCTCTGCAGAATTGTAACAATTTGACGCATGATGTTTTGTTAATTATTGTATAAGCGGCAATGTATTAGTTTTTCAGGAATATGTTTGTAAATGAAAAAATAATACAAACTATTTGAAATGCCTTTGAAATTTAAAAATATCTCAGTGTATTTAATACACTCAAATGAAAAATTTTATATAAATAAGCTAATGTTATAATTTTACTTTAGAAATACGATCAGAACTGGATATATGAACGCCACCGAAACATGTCTATGAGCAACTTTTTCGACATCATCAAAACCAAACAGGTTGATTGCATTTAAAGAAGTTCTAAAAATATTTGTTTATGTGAGAAGGTGAAAATCTTGAAACTTATACGAGTTTTTTCTAATTCTATAATAAAAAAGTAAAAAAATCTTGAATACCATTGTCAAAAGAATTAATTTAAATTTTTTTTTAATAACTATACCCAAGTCATGTTTTTCAGGTATGTTTTTTCAGGTTGATAAACATATTGTAGTGAAATTAATTTCAATCAGAAAATTATTTTAAAGTCAATTACTAAATGGATTAAAAAAATAAATTAGTTTAGTTACTTTATAGTTTTTAAAAAGTTATTTTAATTAAATTTTGCATTGTCCTATTCTGAACAGGTCGATAACGATAATCCAGTTTGTTTATTTAGTTTATTGCTTATTCGTTTAATTTGTAACTTAGTATGCAAAGAGATGGCGCCACTACACAATAATGAAGTTAGGTCCTACATAAAATTAAATTAATTAATAAAACTTAATTAATATTTAAAAAAATTGTATAGACATCAAGTGTCATTCACTACAAGTAAATTCTTGAATTTTAGTGGATGAATAATACATACATATATATATATAT
>JAPDSC010099764.1:35724-46756 GCA_026290005.1 Latrodectus geometricus | reverse complement strand
ACACCTGAAAGTTGAATATTTAGAGAATTTATTGTTTTATCTAAAAGTCTGGAGAGCAACTTCGCCCCGCACAGCTCTAAACGAGGAAGTCATTGTTTTCATTGGAGCAGCTTTGGATTTGCTATACAATACAAAGATTTTATTAAAATCACTTTACAGTGAATATAGATGACAGCGCCATAAGCATCCTTCGACGCATCAGAAAATCCATGTAGTTCTATTCTTTTAGCGGAATTTGTTTGCAAATATCGATCTATTTTGAGGCTTTTAATTTCAGGTAAGGAGTTTCGAAATTTTCTCCAAGCCCTTTCTTCATTAGATAGTAATTTCGTGTCCCTATCCAGTTTCAAACTCTATAATTTTTGAAGAAAAATTTTAGCTTGCACAATAATTGGACCTACAACCCTTAGTGGATCAAAATACCTTGTTATAGTAGCCAAAACCTACCGTTTTGTTTAATCAGTTTTATCAAAAGGAATTGTAGTAAAACATCTCATATCCAGAGTTTTAACAGTTTCCTTTTCTGAATTTTCAAAGTGGTATTATTGCTCTTTAAAAGTCCAATATTATTAGAACACCATTTATGTAACTCCATTCCTCCAAAATTTAAGAAGGATATCAGTTTATGTTGCAAAGCAATATTTTCAGCACCTCATGATATATCCTCTACATAAAAGTGTTTCAATGTTACAGAAGATGTAATTGAATAATCAATCTGTTCATCTAAAACTAATTGCTTTAACTCTAGAAGCCAAATAAGGTGCATATTTTGTTTCATATGCCACAATACGCAATTCACATTGTTTGATCTTTTCATTTAAAGTGTTCTTCCAAACTATATATTGCAAAATGACAATTTTTGGGATTAAAGTAAATTTATCAATACATCTTTTTTACATCAGATGTGAAAGCTATTTTATGCTTTCAAAAACGCAAAAGTATCGGAAATAAATCAACCCTTGTTATTCCTCCATTCATCAGACAATTATCGAAGGAAATTCCAGAAATAATAAAGGCTGATCCATCAAAAATTACTCTTAATTTTGTAGTACTACTATTAGCATTATAAACCGCATGGTGTGGCAAAAAATAAATAAAATTTTCTTTATTAACTTTAATAACTTCCATATGATTAAGTGTTTCGTATTCTTGCATAAAATTATTATATAACTCTGTCATTTTTTTTTGGACTTTTATTTAACTTTTTCCATAAATTATTTAACTTTAAATTTGTTCTGTTTTGCCAGTCTCCTAATTTCTCTAGTTCACATTTTTTAAAGGAAGGTTGGCAATGAATTTACCATTTTTGTCCCTACTATAAATTTTTAAAAAATGCTCTTCACACTTAACTTCTTTAGTTTTTAATCTTATGAAATCGGAAATATATTTGATTTCCCAAAATTTATGAACGATTTCTTCTAAATTATCAGTTTTTACTAAATCACATAGTAATTATTTTTTTATCAAAGGAATCTTCTTTAAAAGCGCCACTAACAATATATGCAGAAACAATATTTTGTATAATTAGTGATTCACATATAAATATCTGGCATGCTCTTAAAAGAGACCAAAATAACTCTGCACCAATTAATAAATCCATTTTTCCTGGCTTACAGAAATTAGTATCAGCTAAGGTTACATTTTTAGGAATATTTAATTTATCTATATCTAAATATACTGACTTGGCATAGCATTTGTAATTTTTGGTAGAATCAAACATTCGATGCGAGCAGAAAAAGAATTATTTTTGTTTGAAAGAGCATTTACTTTTTTCCTAACAGGGACAGAATTCCCACTCAACCCCAAGACTGTGATATTTATTTTTTCTTCACGCAAACCCAATAAATCTGAAAATGAAGTGGTCATATAGTGAACTTGAGAACCACAGTCAAGACAGGCACGAGCCCTTTGAAATACCGCACTACTATCCAAAATATAAGCAACCGTAGTTGCTAGAAGAATTTTCTTCTCACTCATAACACAGAAAGTGAGAATTTGAGATTCTGAATTACTATCTTGAGGCGCCATGTTTGGTCTTTCAACATTATTTTAATTCACGTCACTTTTACTCTTAGAATCTGAGAGACTCACCACAACATCATTGTTTGTTAAAGCTAATATCAGAAAAGTAATCTCTTTCGAAAGTTAAACTTTTTAATAATCTTAAATTTTTATTGATACAGTCTAAAAATTTTCTTAATTTCATGCCAGATTGTTGAATTAATTTTTCATAATTTAAATATTTTTTACATGGGTGTCTACAACATATCTTTTGCTGTTATATCTATTTTCTAATGCTTTAAATGATGACTCGTAGATATCATCAGCAGTTTCAACTTGTTTTGCTTCTCCTGTCAGAGAAGCGTGTAAATAATAAAGTTTTTGGTTATAGCTAAGATTAGAATCATCCCGAATTAAACTTTAAAATTGAAATTTAAAATTTAAAAATTCTTCTATAAAATATTGGGAGCGGGATTTCTGGTAATTTTATCGTAAATTTTTCATTATTGTTAAAATTTACATTACTTTCGAAATTATTAATTAATTTTGACTTAATACTAAATAATAATGCTTTAATATTTACCTCTAAATTCTAGATCTCCTCTTCAATAATGTCTATTGATTCCTCATATTCAGCGAATCCTTCTCTTTCACTGAAGAATAAATATCCATTTATAACTATTCAAATTTTTATTGAGTTTTTTGCAATATATCCAATTTTGCACGCAAAATATTTTCTTCCCAAATTTCAGAGACGGATTAACTTATTTTGATTAATTGTCCCTTTATGTTATCCTTTTTTCGATTTAAAACTATTGCTGAGAAAGATACGATATAAAATATTTCTACTTAGCAGTGCAGAAAAGAGTATGGCTTGCAAGGTCTTTGTTCAACGGTAACTTGATATATATGTACTGGTTAACGAACTCCAAAGGCGACGGACCACTCGATGTTTGAGCATTTCTATTTATTAAAAAAAGGTTTGGTTTGAGCATGAACTTTCTATAAAAAGGGGACAAATTAGCCCTCGTTAAGAATAAAATAATAAATTTATTTCCAAGACAACAAAGTATTCTATATATTCATGAGAGAGCAAGTATCTTTTTCTAGAGCTCTTGTCCCTACAGTAGCTACTTTCGATCTGAAAAACTTACTTTTTGTTTTACATTTTTCTTCTCTCAAACCCCAAAAAGCTGGCAACCATAAGGCGGCATACCTCTACCTCCCCATACAAGAAGTATAAGTAAAAAAAAAAATAGTGAATCACTACAAAAAAGGAGTAAACATAAATCATTCAATTGTTTTAAAACTTCAGCCATTTTCTGGGTAAAAATCTTCCTATCCAAAAATATTTCATCAGACAATTTCTTCTTAGTACGTCGAGAATTTTGTTATAAAGTATATATAAATGATTAAAACTTTATATTTAAGCAATTTAATACTGAAATGATAATTTCAGATTTCTATTACACAGCCTCTGATGCAAATACAGGATTCATAGCGTACTGTAATCATGGAATGTATAATCTTTAAAAGTTTGGGATATTCCCAAAATGAAAATTCTAAAAGGGGATTCAGATTTACCAAGTACATAGCATATAAATTATGTGTCCTAGGTTTAAATAACCAAGATATTTATTTAAACGTTTTATTAAGGAAAAATCTGTAATCTGTGACAATTCTTGTAATAACCTTTTTGAGAGCATTTGAATGCTGTTTTGTTGAAAAATTGTTTGTGAGTGATGAGTCTTGAGATGTCATTCAAGTATATACAGTGTTCTGGTAGTATCTCTGAACTAATTTTACTAGAATCACAACTCGATGAAATCAAAGAATTAAAAGATGTTCCATACAAAAATTTTAGAAGATGAGGTAAGTCAATGTTTAAAAATCATGGAAGACAAAAGCATCAACCTAGTTCTGATTTGGATTTTTAATTACTCAACAACTATATTTCTTCGTACATAAAGGAGAATTCGCGTTATAATTTGGACCCCTGCAATTTAAAATAGATTAAATACTACAAATATCCACACCCAAGATTTTACAGTTTATTCTACTGTGCATCTGTTGAATTCATTAGTTTTTTTTTAAATCAAATGTTCCCTATTTTCCTTCATAAAGATTGAACAATCGAAAAATGGAATATTTTTAAAATTTTAGAGAAGTCGACAGAGAAAGCATCTTTCTCTTTTACCATTAAATCTCCTTTAGACAATAGTAAAATGAAATTTTGCCTGTTTCTTTTTATCTCTTTTTTTTCTGATCACTTTTTATCCGATGTGGAAAAATTCAGCAGAAAAATACAGATTGAAGCAAATTTAAAACTACTAAAATACATTCGAATTCCAAACATAAGCAAGAATGTAATTTTAAGTAGATAACCATGCAGTCGAAGAAAAGGGTTCTTGCAGTTGGAACAAAGAACAGGCAGTTCAGCTGACAGTTCAAGCGTATGCAAATGTCAGAAACAAAAGATCGTAGATGAGGTTATGCAAAAACCTGTGGCAGACGCGTGAAGCTCAAGATACAATAGATACAATAAAAGGAAGGACAGAGACACATTTAAAGACAATTGCTGCAAATGCAAGCGTTTCATTAATGGAATGAGAATCGAAAAAAATCCCATGGAGAACTTAATACGTGAAAGAATGATTATAAAGCATCTATCTGGAATTGAGATTATTACTTAAGCACATGAATTTTTGAATTATTATCATGAAATACAATTTTAAAAAGATAAATTTGCATTGCAAATATTTTAAATTACATATTTTCTTAATATCATTGTGAAGACCTGAAATCGGTAATTTAGCTAGGATTGTATAAAATAATTTAATTAAATTTAAGTAAAAATATGGCATTAGATATTAAAAGATTTCAATATTTTCATAATATAGATGAATAACCAATGTGTCACGACATATGGGTGAGAATATAAAAATAATTCAAATAATAATCGTTATTGATGTAAGAGTGTATAGAATTTATTTTAGCTATTAATATATATACATATCCATTTTATAACATTAAGTTTATTCAGGAATTATGTTTAATAAAGAAAAACTATTAAAATTTAACTTAATTTAATTGATTATAATCTAAACTAAGCTTGCAGTATCCAAGCTGAAATTGTCGTTCGATAGAGAAATGTTCTTGATTAAATATGTGTTAATAAGTGGCTAAATCCAATCAATCTGATATAACTGCCTCGATTCCTAATTTAGGAGTGCTATGATGGATGATGGAAGGAAAGTGATTTATTGTGCTCTCCGAGATGAAGTGCCTATCACCCACTTGAAGCAGGTAGTCGGAAATGTGTCCCGCGGAATTGGACCGAAAGTAACTTCTCAGCGCAATCTTTTACAATCGAGGAATACTCCATCAATCAAATTACGCTTTAAGTTGAGCACAAACGGGAATTTGTGTTATTCCTCATTATGAAAGTATTCAAATGTTTTACAAACATAGCACTTCATCATTTGATTATTTGCAAATTAATTTCCATTCGGAATTACAAAATCGTACTACATTCAATTTTAGTAAGAACGAAATTTGATATGAATGAAATCTCATTATTGAGTTATCCTTCAAGTAACAGGAGAATTTTTATAATATATATATTCACATATATTCTTAATGATTTATGTAGTTATACTCTAAACATATATAAATTTATGTGTAATAAATAAAATTGGATCGGTTGTTTGTTTTGTTGCTCTCCGATTAATTTTCTCACTCATAATTTAAGATGAAAATAGAACCGCATAAATTAGACGAGCGGATAAATTCGTATATTTAGATAATAAATAATTAACATTATGAATAAGATCAAAATCTTAAGACTTTATATTCTAATTATATTGATATAAATAAAATGTAAATGCAGTGAATTTTTAAAAAAGTTGCTGACATTTCTGCGGGAGAATGAATGAACACCGTTGTGTAAATTCTATACAATGGAAAATTTTGTTACAGTTGTTACACTGTTGTTTCATGGTTTCACCGAGCTCTGAATAAAATATCTAAAGTCTAGTTTAGATATTTCATAGTTTAAACATGATGTCTAATTTGCTATTCTTTGCGACATATGAATTTAGATTGTCTCCTGGAAGCAAAATGTATTGAATATTTATATGGATTGTAGTATAGTAATCTTCATCTGTTACAAGGTACGCTACGTCATTATTATTGAAATTAATATATAAAAAGTAAATAGTAATCTGTGGAGAATAAGAACTGATAGGGAAATAGAAGGACTCATAAAAGCTAAAGACATAGCGAAATTTATTAAGGCACAAAGTTTATCGTAGCTTGGCTTCATAGAGAGACAAATTGATAATCATGTGGCAAAATGCTTATATTAGAAGACAATGTGCAACAGACCAAGGGAAAGGCCAAAGTAGCTGGATGATGTGCTGAATGACCTAAGATATTTGAAGATATTCAACTAGAAGGAAGAGATTGTGGGGTAGGTTACATCCCAGGTTGTAAAGTCAATCAAGAAGAAAGTGTAAAAAAATAAAAGTAATTTTAAATTTATTGACGTATTACATTTAAAAGAAAAGTTTTTTTGCATTAAAATCTTTAATTTCACTAAGAATATAATGACATACTTTTAAATTGAAGTAGAAAACACGCAGGTTTACCTTAGTTTCTTTCTCAAGATTCTTATCATTTCAGCGACTTCCAGTCATTAACTGAATCTGTTTGGAGAAATATCATCTATTATAATTTGAGATTATACCATGATACAGATGACAAACTATTAATGTAAAATACAAAATATAACAGCTGAATATTTTATGGGAAGAAGATTTTTTCTTATACATCTTCCGACACTTTGTCTGTAGATTGTTCAACATATGGGGATATATTCCTGGGAGAGACTTTTCGGTATCTCTCAACATTACCAAATTACATTAAAAGTATAAATTACCAGAAGAATAATTCTTAGAGAACAGAGTTCCTTCATAAACATACATCAAACATGAACATATTATTTTAATTCGCATGTTAAGACAGGTAAATTTTCCCGGATGTTTCTCATTTTGGAGAACATTTTTGAGAATGTCTACAATCATTTTTTGGAAAACTATTATCATCAATTTTTCTCTTTTGCAAATTACTTAGAAGTTCCGTTTGAAATTTATACTAGTGTTGTTTTGTTTTGTTGGGGATTGCTTAATACATAATTTGTTGTTTGCTGTTACGCCCGCATACTTCTCTGTACCTACTCCAGAGTTGGGCTCTACAAAACAATTTGTTATCGTCATAGGATATGATAAGGAATTTCTATCCCAGTTCTACATCATATGCAAGATTAAAAAGCCACCGGATTTCTTGACTGCTGAGATATATTTAACTTTTCCTGGTGACATTGTGACTTTGTTCTGTTAAGCTCTGTTAGAGTTGCCAATTTTAAATGTATTTTCACTCGATCATATGTCCCTCCAACCAGCCTCACCATAAGATGAAATAATTTCTTCTTTAAATATTAACTTAATGAATGATATAATAACAAGAATGCTGTGTTCAAATATCTATAGTTATTTATTTCACTCTCTTTCATTCTCTTGGATGTTCATTCTTTTCACTAAAATCACAGTCGGAGATGAGCTTGCAGTATATAGTAATATTCCCTATTGCTTGTTTATATTTGGTATTACTTGGGAGTCGGTTTTATTATCCTTTCAATTTTAGCTATTTGTTTTCGATTCTGAGATAGATTTCTCATAATTGCTTACCTTTAATTTCAATACTTAATATTTTGGATTTTTATATCATGTTTCCTTCTGTGATTGCTATGAAAATATTGTTGATATATAATGTTTTTCATAAATAAGTAAGGATCAGCTTCACTTTAATTGCATAAATTTTTTATAACCCCTATTTTAAAATTCCATGCTTTTACTGCTTGTTATAAATTCATAAATTGATTTCTTTAATTTGCATTCTTTATCTTTCTACATTCGATCAGTACAGTTTTCTTTTCAATTGTTGCACAATGTATGCAATGTAAATTTCTCTCTAGCTTTTCAAGAATAAAAAAGGAGTTGAAATAGCTGTATGCTTTACCTGATTTTTACATAAAAATCTTCATATAAATGCTTGGATTGTAGTATACTTCATTACAAATATTATGATACAGTTGTAAAGTAAATCAAATTTTTGATAGAATCTTTTCTTAACTATTCCTACTTTTTACCATTTAATTTTGCTTCTTGAATTATTCCTTCTTTTGAATGTCTTGCATCTTGTCAGTTCTTCTTTTAAATAATAAATACACTAATTTTTGTGTCTCATTTTCCTGCATAGCTTTTGTTTCTTTTGTAGATTTCGTCTATTTCAGATCAATTTCAGTTTCTGCTTATTCGGCAATTCTCTTCTTCTTCATCATCCCAACTTTTAATATTAGCTTATATTTTTATTGTTAGCTCATATGCTTAGTATTTTAATATTTCTGCACCTTTTGCAAGCTTTTCTGAGAGGAACATCAAAGTTCGATTAGATCTTTTCATCTTCATCAGATGTTAACTTGTTTATCTTCACAAAAATTTAAGTATATATGGCTGAGCCCTTTGTTTAAAATTTCATCTCTTAGAAATCTGACAGACCTGCAGATTTTAACATATTTGTAGAATAGAGAAATTGGACAACATTTGCTACAATTGTCATATTTAACAAATATTCCCCTAAATTCTTTACTATCTATGTTATTTAACGTATGTTAATGCCTTACAAGCAAAATCTTAAAATAAATGTACTACAAAATTAATCAGAAATTTCACAGTAAAGAGTACACTGCAATTTCACTAAGAACTATAAAGCGTGGTTCAAATAGAGAATTATAAATTTCACAAATGTAATTCATTTCTAAATTATTTAGTAGGATGACATAGATTATGCTCACAAAATCTTATGATTCATAGGAATTACTGTTTTTAAAATGACATTTTCGAAGTCTTATAACCAGCTGCCTTTTATTACTCAAATTGCATTTATTTTATTGATGCTACTTTTGTATTTTTCAAAACTATGTAAAATCTGAATTTAGTTTGCTGACAAAGCATTGACTTTTAATCAGGCAAATACTGATGAAGCCAAAAAAATAGTTTGACAAATATTACTACAATTATTGCTCATGGTAAGCAGAAGAAAAGGAGATAAATCTTATTTGACTGTTGTACCAGAAAAAATAAAATGAGTTTAATAAACAATTTGGAACGATTGTAATTGTAAATGTGTAGGATAGCGTGCCTTTTACAGATGTCCAAAAGCAATTTGCTCACCATTTTTCATTATGAAATAGAGTGAATACATTGACTTCTTTTAGATATCCATGAATTCTCATAAAGAAAAAAATGATGAACCAAGAGAAAATTCTATTCGAAATGAGTATCCCGTTTGATTTCAGTAGATCAAAAAAACAACAATGTATCAATGATGTAAAGTGTTATTTGTAGTTATTTTTTAATAATGTGAAAGATTTCTTTATGTCGAGTATGACCATGGATGAAATATGATCCATCACTGCAATGCACAATGATATCGGAAATCAGTTAAGTGGACACCAACAAGTGAGAACTGCTAAAAAAGAACAAAAAGACAACTATCAGATAACAAGTTTTTAGTTTGTGTCTTGCGATGAGATAGTATTTTAATCATAATTTAACTAGAGAAACGAAGAACCATCATTTAAGACTATTATCGGGTGATAGGGGTGTGCTTGGAGGAAGAAAGTGCATGAAAAAGAAAGGATCCAAATGAAAAATAAATGTTTTGCCATTAAGGCAATGCTCCTTTTCACAAATTGATCGTAATAATGATAAAATTGTGTGAATTGCAGTGTCAATCATTACTCCATCTACCGTATTTTCTGGATCTGGCTCCTAGAGACTGTAGCCTATTTGCATATCCGAAAAGAATTTTCAGAGAAAGGGATATATAGCTCTAATGAAGAAGAGTTTGTGAAAAAGAAGCGTATTTTGAAGCTAAAGACAAGTCCTTTTACAAAAAAGGAATGGAATGCTGAAGAAGCGTGAAATGAATACAGCACTTTTGATGGAGATGATGTTAATGACAAAAATCAAATGTTGCCTAAAAGTTGTTTTTTATTAATCATCCAATGCATTTATTGAGATACGTGTAATTTGCAGTGAATACTTCCAAATAACTTGTAGTTATATTTGAAACTTTTTTCCGCTGTTACAACTAACAGCAAACAATGTTGAAAACATACAAGACGCATTTTTAAACACATAGCACCTATTTTAACATACTTGATCAAGAAGTTTAACTGGAAAAATAAGCACAAACTTTCTTCTGATCAAGGCTACTATAGTCTACCGAGTATAAATTTCTAAATTCTTTATACACAACAATACATGCTTTGTTGTGTTAAACGTAATATTTAATTAGCGAACTTCACAACACTTAGTTATTATTTAAGAATAAAAAGCATTTAGTTATGTATATTATTAATGCTGTAATAATTAACAAAATAGAAAAAATTACAGTAAAAGACATTAAAAATATTTAAAATCATTAAATTCTGGATACTAGAAATTTATTAGATTCATAAGAGCAAAAAATCTTTGTTTAGTTATATGACACTTTATCGTTAGTTGTTGTTGTCGTGTGCCAGCTAGGCTGGCAATATGGGGTATGCTGCTCCACTTTTCCAACTGAACCATATTTGGTGTGGAGTCCGACTTCCTCAGTACACACATGCCATAGGTACCCGTTTATAGAGTAGGCAACCATTCACACTTAAAGAAAGGACAAAGACAAGAAAGAGAGAAAGTACATCCATCCCCGAGCCAGGATTCGAACCCAGGTCCCACCCATCTGTAGCCAGGTACGCTAACCACTAGACAGGTTGGGCGGCTTTATCGTTAGTATAAAGTGTATATAACTAATACATAAACAGTAATTTATATATTTTGAAATATTCATGTAAGGCATCTAATCAATATAAACTCTAATAATTATATATATATATATATATATATATATATATATATATATA
>JAPDSC010099764.1:0-31752 GCA_026290005.1 Latrodectus geometricus | reverse complement strand
AGTTTCAATTTCAGAACATATATTATTTAACAGATCTAATCTCTTGGGTATTTTCACACACCTGCCAGACGAAGTATATTTTCCCAAAATAACATTATCAAGTCTCAGTTGACCTCCAAAAGAAAAGACACCAACAGAGGAATGGGCTCCTCATTATTCTGTTTCCTATTCGTTTAAGTATTAACTTCATTTGCCTGTATCTCGAATGGGAAGATATGCTGAATCAGTCGAAAAACTGTTTCATGTTGGATTTTAAGCCTATATATATAATTATTTTGAAATGAAAGATATTTTGCAATATCTGGTATATATTTAAAGAGTAATATTAAGTAATTATGAATCCAAACTGCAGATTTCTCGATTTCACAGACATTTTATTATGTAATAAACTTTGTTAATTTTTTATTCTTATAGTTTTTTTATTATAATTCTACTTTTTATTGCATGTATGTTATTGTAAATGGATGAAAAAAATGTTACTGAATACAATGTGTAAGACAAATATAAAATATCTTTCATTTTAAAGGCAAGTTATGGCGTATCTTATTTATTACTAAATCTAGACACTGTGCAAAATACCTTATTACATAGTATATGCACATTATATAAAGTAGAGAATGTGATCCATTTAAAGTAAGTTTAGGGAAATTTTTTGGGAAAGAAGCATCAAAAGAACAAAGACGACGTACCAAGTTAAAATTCATCTATTATTATTCAGTAAAATAAGATAAAAGAAACTAAATGTGAATCTTATTGCAAGCAAGAAAATAATTTTATTATCCATTGAAATATTCTATATATTGTCAAGTGAAAATCTATATACAGAGGTGGTTTTTATAGAGGGTGCTTAATTTATAAACACATATAAAATTTATAACATTTTAAATGCTAAAATTTATAGCGGATATAAATTTACAACTGCAGACCATCTGTTGCCATACCATAGCGATTGTGCTATAATTTTACTTACGGAATATTAGGTGTTCGGTTATACTTGGAACTTTTTTGTATTTTTACGGAAGCATATTTACATACGCTCATATTCATAATTGGCCTCTTAACTGTTTACATATTACTATTTGGTTTACTAGTAAGACAAAACTAAAATATGAATGTTTTGTTGTTTGCATCTGTTTAAGAATGGTAATTTTAATATATATTGACTAACTTCACATATTGCTAAGTCTTTTTAAATAAAGCTAGTTTTCTCTCAGACAATTCAAGTAACACACACACAGATATGTTAGAAATTATTAGATTTAATTGTTAATACTTGAATTACAACTCCAAGAAAAACAAGAGATATCACAACGAAATTTATTTTATAAATAATTTAATCATTTATAAATATTGACTAAGTATCAAATGATTAAATTTATAGACTTCGGTGAAGTGTGATCTTACCAAAATCAGTAGCGAGAGTAGCCGCTAATGTTGGAGATCACCACTGCCAAACGTTTCGGCATTGATTCAAAGAGTCTTTGGAGGTTATCTTGGGATACAGCAGACCAAGCAGCTTCCACACGATGCCAAAATTGATTTGGTGTGACAGTTGAGGATACAATCTGGGTCAATAGATGAGCAAACATATACTCCATGATTTCTATCGGTGAAAGATTCGAAGAGGGTGCCGGCTAGGAAAGTAATTCAATCAACAACTCTTGGAAAATGCGTGCCACGTGTGTGTGGTCGTGCATTATTCTGTTGAAATATGGCTGTGGGCAAGATCTTAAAGTAAGGAAGGACAACTGGCTTCCCTCGGAGATAAAGTACTGGATGTTTAAGGTACCGGCAATGTGTACTAGAGGAGTGCGTGAGTGATATCTATTGCCACCCCATACCATAATATTCGGTGCAGGACCAGTGTGGTGGTGTATTATGCAGCTGTTCAGCATTTTCTCTCCACGATGCTTCCAGACTCTAATGCGAGCATCGTGGTGCTGATAACAGAAGCGTGATTCGTCAATAAAGACACTTTCATTCTATTCTGCTGACCACAATCTTCTTTCATTGCTACATTGGAGGTGGAGATGCCTGTGGTTCTGCGTCAAGGGTAGACGAAGCAATGGACCTCCTTGTGGACAAATAACTCTACTGTAAACGTCGTTGAATGCTTCGCGCAGACACTGCACGATGAGTTATAGATTGAATGTGCTGTGCAATGGTTCCCGATGTGGCTGAACGATTCGTCACTGCCATTTGCCTGTTATCACGTAAAATGGTGTACTGAGGTGGATGTGATCGAACACGTCGGTTCGTCATACCCTTCTATATCAAACGTTCACATATTCGCATTACAGTTGTTTGGTTTCGTTCAACACGACTACCGATTCACCTGAAAGATAATCTACAATCTCAGTAGGCCACTATGCTTTCTCTGTTGAACTCGGATACTAGATCAAAATATGATCGCTGTTTTCTTCGAGGCATAATTAATAATTTTTTTTTTTAAAAATTACAGTTGCCGAACTTAAAATCGTCGCAACCTCCATGCCTTCAATGACACTTTGAATTGGCGTCAAAGTTGGACGTGATATGCGCCTACTCTGAAATTCTAATCATTTGCATATTTTACCTCCACAAATGCATATTGTAAACTTGAAGTTTATTTGCATGCTACCTTCAGGGTTTTGCATTTAAAATGATCAAAAGTGTATGTCCTTGTTATTAAGATTAGACGTAAAATTATGAATATGTAAAAGTAAAAACAAATTTATTTATTTTTATAATTTATCTCATTAATTTAAATAATTGAAAATCTCAAATTTTAATAAATAACAACAACTAAATTTATTCACCTATAAGATCAACATAGTTTACATGAAATAAATGATAAGCATGTTTCATATATAATTTGTCAAATCTAACTTTGTTTGTTCAAAATGTCAATTTCAAAATATAATTTATAGTAATCGTATGACTTTAATAACTGAAATCCGTATCAAAAAGATTAGAAACAATATTTGGAGGACTTCAACTTTCTCATGAAGAGAATTTGTTCTATTTTAAAAACAAAATTGAGAGAATTAAAGTTCTTCTAAAAAATCTCAAATAAACTAACTATATGTATCAAAGTTTCTCAAAATAAATTTCCACTCAAGAGAGTTAAAATGTGTGTATATCTTTTAACCATTCCCTTGGGTGATCGAATGTTTCTCTGTTTGCCCTTGCAGTTCTAATTGTTCGCTGTATTTTCTTAATCGACGATAATGAGTTTTGTTGATATAATGACCTTAGTAAATTTGCTTTCGTAAATGTTATCGACTAGATGTTGACAAATGAAATTTGTTTCAGATTTCAATTAATTGAAGTAGATAAAATGAGGAAGCGAGGCATGGGAAGTATTTTTAACGTAAATATGTAAAATTTCGAAAAATTCTTTTTTAAAACTTATATTAATTCGTATCATTATGGGAAGAAAACAGATTAATTTTTAAGCACTTTTTTATTATATTTTTCACCTAAAATAATTGTCTGCCAAAGTTTTGGCATAAATCCAGCTGATGCAAATAATTTAATAGAAAACTCGTCATGATCTTATGGTAAAACTGAGATTTAATATCAGGTACCTTGGTTATTTATTTGGAGATGGATGTTGGATTTGTATTTTCTGTAGGAATATTCTGTTTGTGGATGCTTAGGATTTTTACGAGCTTCTTTCCATGATTTTATGTTACTACAGCTCAATATCTATGAAAAGAAGACAAATAAGGATTTCAAAGAGCTTTACTAAGGAATTCAGCTATTAAACTATCCACTATATGATGATTATTATTTAAAGTAAGAGTTCACTATGGGCTAATTATTATTAGCCCACGGAAAGCTTCATTCAAAAATCTGAGGAAATGAGGCGCTCAAGTTCTGTTCAATCATTATTGAATTACAGGAGATAGATGTTGTATTTATTATAGAATGTTTTAGTTGATAAGGAAGCTATAGAGAGAAAATCATGGATGAGAAAGTTTTCAGTTTTTGATAATCTAAATTTTCTTATATCTTTCTATTCTCTCACAACCCAGTTTCCAGCATTTGGTTTGAAGTTAATATTACTTAGGAGTTTGCACACAAAATAAAAAAATCAATTACACAAGGTTAAATATATGTTTGTAAAATGAACAAAACAATTTATGAAGGATAGAAAAAATATTTTAAAAAGTGCTCATAAGCAATAAAAAATATGTTTTGGATTATTTTTTAAAATCGATAATGGTGTTTGCTTATAGAGTTTAAAAATAGTTTTATGCAACAAAAATTTCGAAATTGAAAATATTTTATGCTTAAAATTTTTAAGTATTAAAATGTCTTAAATCTGATTGAAAGGTGTATTAATGGTTTAATTTTATTAATCAATAAATAATCCATTAAATAATACATTTGTAATTTACAACTCCTATTGGATTGCTTTATGAAAACTGGTTAAAGAAAAATCTCTTATTAGGTTTTTAAGTAGGAAAAACAAGAGAACTTTTAAATTTGTGAAGGAAGATATAAAACTAATAAGCACTTTGGCAAATTCCTGAAGATATGAACTCGTATATACACAGGGTGGAATAAAAAAGCTAAGCGTTTTGTTCAAAGAATAGCTTGCTTTACCCAGGAAAGCAAAAGTTTTATTTATTCAAGTTTAGAATCTCATCCAAGAATGTTGGAAAAAGAACTCTAAAGAAAGGTAAGTATAAAAGATGGTTACATCAATTAACATTTGATACTGTGAAGTGGATTATCTAACTGTCAAAAACTGTTGTACAGCATTTCTATTTCCCCCGCCGATTATCTGCCTAGAAATCCTTCTTAGATAGAGGACTGGATTCGAATGTCAAAAAAATTTAAATTCCAAGCTTCAATTCTAAAAGGCATACATTAGAAAGCAAAACCGCATTATTGCACTCCTGTTGCTCAAATGAGGCTTGGATAGAACGCGAGATCTTCCACTCCTCATAGAGATGTCCTAACACTAGGCCTCTTCTTCTGTTGACATCTTGTCAAGATAAAGGTTTAGTCAAGTTATAGCGATACGTTTCAAGCTATTTATTACTGTCTGTCGAAGCCACAGCCGATTTCATCATAATTTTGAGCTAAGATCAAGTCATAAAATCGAAACTAGATGTAGAATCACCTTTTTAAAGCCCTATTATATCATTAAAGGAACATTGAACTCTAAATAATATAGCATAATCCGAAGAGGGATGTTGGAAACAACATAATATGACATGTCGCTCATTTAGAAGGCATGGTTCTTCTTCACAGAAGCACTTTCAACTTGGCCAAGTAATGAAGACACAACTTCTTTGTCAGTGGTCTCCGTTAGCCTATCAAATCATTGAAAATTTTTTCAAATTTAAATTTCTATTATTTTGTACCTTTTGAATGTAAAATACATAATTGTATTAATTATTTTGCATTCAAATTTATAGAATAAAATTTAAATTTATTAAAAATTTAGATATAGAAAGAAATTAAAATTTAAATATGAAAATGTATACATTACATTCTACATACGACAATAATTTTTGCAGTGGGAGACAAGATTTTTCGAATTCAATACTTTAATATTACATTAATTAAAATTAATAATCAAAAGAACCCAAATACATTCCGTTTTAGGGAACGTTTATAATTAATATCGTCTATTAAATCGAAATAAATTATATTTTAAAGGAGTACAGTTATTTATAACCACTTCTATATAGTTCACAGAGAAAATTTTATACCGTCTTGATGGAAATATGTGTATATCAAAAACCCTAAATTACTTAGCCCGCATTTACTTTATTTACATAAATTGTTAATTAAGCAAAGAATAAATTTCTTAAGTGAAAATATCAGCTTAGCTGCGTACACTGGGTTTCTCCCTAGATTATTTGCCATAATGTTGTACTACACTATTGCGCTATTGTTATATAGTTATAGTATCACATAAAACTTTACTAAAGATTATATATATGTCACCAAAGAAATATTTTAAATTGAATTTATTTACAAATTTTTATATTGGTGTTATAATTTATTTACGTTTCGGTGCTGGTACCAAGTTTTCAAGGAAGGGAAAATATAACGATACAAGTGTTATCCTTTTGAAATCCATTAGTTCTATAGGTAATTACTTGTCAGATCTTAAAAAGATTTTGTACAGTTTTTGATACCTTGACAAATTTACATTATATAAATAACTCCTAAGTTTAAGGCGCAAATAATTTATTAACATTTTCGTTGAATCTGCTTTACAAAATAGTTTTATTGAAAGAGATTGAGAAAATATCAGCTTAGCTTCATACATTGATTTTCTTAACATGTATTTCATTATTCATAGTTTGAAAAGTAATGAAATAGTTACGCAACGGGGTTTTATTCTCTAAGACAAACACTAATTACTAGCAAACAAATTTGTATCTGTTATATATTAAAAACAAAAAACAAATTTCATCACTCGCTGTAACATTCAACATTTTAATTAGAAACTATTATAATTCCAACAAACCTCTTAAATCAGAAGAAGAAATTCAGTTATTTCAGAGTTACAAGGATTAATCAAGAACAACAAAACTTCCCATTTTATATTAATTAAGAACAACTCTTTCTGTTAATTGTCTTTTCTCTCAGAAGCACATTCCATGAGTTCTAGAAAGCAAGGATGCGGAAAATTGTTTAATTATTACTATTATGCGTATAAATTAACTAGTTATCAAATCATTTCTCCTTATATATATATAGCTTTACTATTTTATTATGTTTTCATTTGCATGGTCTATAAGCGAATTTATTTAATTATTATTATTAAAAGAATTTTATTTAATTCAATATAACTATTTTATTTATCCACGTTATCCCATATTTTGTAAAAATCTCTGCAAAAGATGTTTGCACTTTCTTTTCAGCAATTCAAAGGTTACAATTAAAAATAAGTTACTCTAATTTAGAAAATGTTACACTGAAACATTTTTTAATGTGAAAATTGGTTTTTATACGCAAATATATATACATGTTGTTAACTTATATCTGTTAACAAAAAAACGTAAAAATTTATACAAAATATATTTATAACCTATTTTATAAGCAAATTAAGAAAACAATAATTTTTCATTTAAAATTGTATATTTTTAAATATTATTTCATGTTTTCCTCATGAAGATTATTGAATTGTGCGTTGTTCCCGGTTTCTTAAATCTTCCGATTGAGAGCCTTAATTCAACAAACGCATTCTTAATTTTGAACCATGATGAGGAGACTCAATTGAAACCTGGAGTAGCTCACTTCTCTCTATGCATTGCCAGCAATCCTAATTGGTAAGGTTGTTGCTTATATTATCGGAAGCAGTGAGTTCAAATCCTGACTTAACCGAATATTTTCCGTGTTCACTAAGGGTGGATGGACCACGTTAAATAAGTCGCAGTTTCCTCCAAGTGAAATGATACATCGGGGTGTGGCAGGTCAAATATAAGGATCTTCTGCTTGATCTCTGCTTCTAAATGACGAAGACCTTCAACTTACAACTAACTGATAGAGGCTAGGTACAACCTTTGGGATATGCATAAACTTACAGTTAGGTTGTTATGTTAAATCTTTGTCTAGATACAGGGTAAATTTCCCGTCACACACTTCATTGAAGATACAATTTATTCTTTGAAACTTTTGCTGTACATCTCAGCATGCTTGGTCCTGTACAGAACCCGCTATCTCTCGGAATATGAGCACAGCGCGTTTCAAGCTATTGTGGCCACATTACTTAAGAAATGCTTGACAAAAAAAGCAAACTTATTTGTCCACTAATTACATTTGAAAAAATAAGTAGGCACACTTATTTCAAAAATAAAGTACACTTTTTTATAGGGTATGAATGGATAGCAATTATTTCTAATTTGAAACCACAAAGAGCAGAATGCATTTTTTCAGTCATTAATTATTTTAGAGTGATCAGCAGCCTTTGTTAATAAAATGAATAACGTAAAATTAACTGACGTTTTTAATTGCTTTTAGTTCTTAGAAGTTTCATCAAAAAACATAAAGCCAGGTTGTTACATATGTTCATAATTAATGATGCATTTTAACAGTAGGATTTTGTATATGAATGTATTGTGCATTTATGTTCCATATATCTTTAAAAGCTGTATGTTCAATCCGGTAATCACGGGAGCAAAATCATTTGTTGGAAATCTGTAGAATTTGAATCAAAAATCACATTTAAAAGCTATTTACGAAAGATACTTCTCCACTGACATGATACATTGTCATTCCAAAACTCCTTGTCAAAGAATGTTTTTAGGTGATTCAAATAGTGTTCAACAAACTAAATCATAAGTATTTCTATTAAATGCTTGGTTCATTTGAACAGGAAACCTTAAGCATACCATTAAAAAAACAGACTATATGCTTTTGGAACCTTTACTTTCATGCACAATGTCTTGTTGACAACTCGTATCCACAAGGAATATGAGCCATATTTGAAATCTCTTGTCAGATTTTACTGAATGAAATGATGCTTTATTTTATTCATCAAGCTTTTTAATGTTCCATGTATTTATGTAAAGTTTTACCGAAATTTCTATTTCTTTAGTGTTGAAATCGATGGAACGTTGCACTCTTTGGACAAAAGTCACCATAAATAAGTTAAATATGCCCATGGTACTTGTAACGCATCAAACGTGTAACTAATAGGATATCGAGGCTTTTATTTTACTTTAGCCATTGCAGTTATCCATTGGTATATGTTTAATAAGTTTTGTTAAACTGTCGGAGGAATCATGCTCTAGTCCTTCTGTAGCATGGTAAACATTTTCAAGTTTACTTATTGGTCAAATGAGATATGGAATAATATTCCAGATTACCTCAAAAATGGTTCAGTTGGTGTTTTGTGTCGGTGATGCATTAACTTTCTTCTGATTATTATCAAACTAAGAGAAAATGGAGTATGCTGTAAGAACAGAAGTATTATTGTATTTAGAAAGGAAAATGCTTGCTCTACAATGTTGCTTTAGTGCTGGGAGTGTGATTTCTTCTAAAACAGACAGTCAATGACTAATAAACCACAATTACAGGTCAAGTTCACACACATACAAAACAGGAGAAACATCACAAACCCTGACTCTAACATTATTAAATTTTTCAGTTTACACAATATACTCCAGTAAATATTGCTCTCCAGGCTTTTATTAGGTTCATGCACACTCACACGGGTTCCAAATCATCTATCACAAATCATCACTCCACATGACGCTCTTTCACTACTGTCTTGCAATTTTCTTTCTACTAGCAACGAAATTGTTAACACCCTAAACCTAGTTGAATAATTTATGAACTGCACGTTGGATATATTAATAATCATAGTAAAAATAAGGTTCAGTCGCAAATTTCCTCTTCTAACATGAATGAAATCGCTTTGCATGATCTAGAATACAGAACTGACTTCTCTTTCTATTTTCTATTCATGTTATTCTAGAGTGACAATAACTTACAAATATAAATACTGTGACTGGAAAATGTAAGTATATGTAATTTATCCATATTTCCTATATATAATGTCAGGAATAATCATTTTTATTAGAAATAGTTATGTTAATTAACTTTTTAAATTATAATAAGGAAATGTAAGTAAAATATGAAGCATAAATTTAATTAGATTTACCAAAAATTCTATTAGAAAAATAGAATTCTATTTATTTTATAAGAGAATATGTGTAAATATAATAATGAAAATTTTATAGCAAATTAATAATAAAGGAAATTGAATTCTTAAGTTGATAAGTGACAATATTTGCATTCTGAAAGAGATTTTTCTGAACCTTGTACTTAAACTCAAGAAGAAAGAAAAACACCATTCATTGAAATTATTATACGTAAAAGAATGCAAAACTTCCTTTGACTTCTTTTACTTAAATTAGTTAGTAATATTTTTTAAAAGTATTAGATGTTATTTCAGCTGTATAATGACTAGTTTTTCTTAAAACAATTGCGAGCAAGCTTTAAGAAGATCAAATTTCTCAAGAAATAAATGATTAAATAATTGCACCTATAGTGAAAACTTAATAGAATAGGAAATTTTAATCATGTTGTGAATTTATTGGAAGAAGAAAATAATTTTATACACTGCTGGCCCCTCAAATTCCAACACAAAGAAAGGCAAGAGATATCACAACAAGATTTATTTTGTATATAACATGTTGACCAAGTATCAAGTCATTAAATGTATAGACTTCTGTGAAGTGTGGTTCCTGCCAAAATCAGTAGCTAGAGTAGCCTCTATTGTTGCAGATCACCACTGCCACACGTTTCGGCATTGATTCAAAGAGACTTTGGATGTTATCTTGGGGTAAGCAGAAAAGGATCTGCCACACGATGCCAAAGGTTCATTTGGTGTCGCAACTGCGGATACAATCTGGGTCAATTATTGAATAACCATGGATCACGTGTTTCTATCGGTGAAAGATCCGGTGAGCATGCCGGCGGGGAATGCAATTCAATCTAGCGATTGACGAAGAATCCTTGGCCAATACGTGCCATTTGTTATCGCTCATTTTCCTGCTTGAAATATGTCTGTGGGTAAGCCCTGATGGTAAGAAGTGACAACTGGCTCCAACAGCTCAGGGATAAAGCACTGACTGTTTAAAGTACCGGTAATGCGGTACTTTAAACAGTCAGAGAATGAGGAGCACGAGAGTGATATCATTTACCGCCCCACACTATAATACCCGGTGCAGGACCAATGTGGAGGTGTATAAAGCAACTGTTCAGCATCTTCTCTCCACGGTGCCTCCATACTTGAATGCGACCATCGTGGTGTTGCAGACAGAAGCGTGACTCATAAGTAAAGACAATTTCATTCGATTCTGCCGTCCACATCCTTCATCTTCAATGGATGTCTCATGGACACACCACTCTTCTGTAAACGGCGTCGAATGCTTCGTGCAGATACTATATGATGCCTTATTAACTGAATGTGCTGCATTGTGGTTCGTGATGTGTGGTCCCTCACTGTCATGAGCACAATTTGCCTGTCATCACGTGAATTGGTGCACTGAGGTAGATGCAATTGAACACGTCGGTCCATCATACCCTCCTGCATCCAACGACCACATATCCGCATTACAGTTGTTTGGTTTTGTCTAACATGACTACCGATCTCTCCGAAAATAATCCTTCATAGGTTACTATCTTTCCTCTGTCGAACTCAAATATTTGATTAAAAAAATTATCGGTGTTTTCTACAAGACATTATTGATTGATGTTTTTTTTAATTAACATGTTTCTTCACTGGGGTTTTTTGTGGGGGGGGGGGTAACAAATAGTATGCAATAAATGCATTTTGGCTTCATTATTAATAAGGAGTCCACAAAATGTATTAACTATTACAGTTTAAATGTCCCTTAATTTTTTAAACAAATAAAACTAAATTCAGACGTCTGGCAAACTAGTATTTAATTAACTGTTAGATGAAATATGTTTTTTAGAATATATTTGTGTTAATACACTTACAAAGTTTTGTAGTTTATATGGCAGACAAATTTAGTTATTTCATAGACTTTGATATTAAATCAATCACTTATCTTAGAATTTCAAGATTTAATAAAATAACAATCAGGAAAAATTTTAAAATCACCTAAGTTAACACAAAAAAATGTTATAATAGAAATAACTAATGAACTTAGTTTTATTTTTTGGGGGATAAATATCAAATTTTACTTTCGATGTTAAATATTCAATTTATTTATTTTGATTTATTTTGAGGATACGCTGACAATAATGGAATCAATTGAATGCTCAATGTTTATCTTAAGCTTTTTGTTTTGCACGTACTTTGAATCTAATTCGTTTTCTATGACCAGCCAAAATAATAAAACTAAAGGCATTAAAAAATATTCTTGTTTATTTTTTATCAATGGTAGTAGAACAACAGGAATTGCTGTGAAATATATACAAATATATAACAGTTTGGTGAAATGAAATATAAAAAATAATTTAATCCCATTTTGAAATATATCCTCAATTAATGTTCATATAACTTTTTATTTTTGGATTAATAAAAAAATACAATATGACACTTAAAACTAGAATGCTAATTTTAATATTTTTTGTTACTATTTTTTGATGCTATTTTTTTTTAATTGTTAAAATCTAAGAACAGAAGATTTATTGTTCTTCAAATAAAAATTTTTTCTTTTTTTTAAGGAAATTAATTTTTTTATTAAACATGTTTTTGAATTCAAAATGCATATCACCACTAAATATTTACCTATCTAATAATATTTTATGGTGTTTTTTTATTTTTAAACTATATCTATTGTTAATATGATAAGTTAAGTTTTACACACTAAAAACTAAACTAAGTGGAATGACAAACCATAGGAGGCCAAGATCTACAGTGTTCATATCTGTTTTTTTAACCGAGAACCCTGTGGTATGAAGCGTATGTTCCGTTTAAATTGTCAGCCTAAAGTGTAACTTCCAGTGTTTAGTTCTCAAATATGCTTGGTACCTTATTTTAACATCCCTGAAGAGAAGAAAGATTGAGTCGACTTTGTCTAGCCCTGGTATCGGACCTGCACCTTTGTGCTCCTATTAAGTTACCGGGGCTTAAATGCCATTTTAAATCTTTTTTGCCTCGCTGCTATTTAAAATTTTTCAAGCTTTATTTTTTAGGAATATTTCTTCACAAAAGTTTCATAAAATGTTTATTTATTCTTATTCATTAAAATAGCAAATTTAACGAATAAGAATAAATAAACAAACAAAGAGAATTTGAAATTTTATATTTTTAAAATATTATATTAATTTTGGGAATAATAAATTTAAATTTTTTTCCTTTATAATCTTAGTAGCGAAGTTATTTGTCTTTAGTAAATTTTATATCCATCAAACATGTTTAATTGATGCTAAATTCCTATGTGAGGATTGCTTTATTAAGATAATACAATTATATATGAAAATTCAATCTCATATTGTCCCAAGAGCACAATTGAGAAGTTAATTAATGTTTAAGAAAATATTATTGTTTTTCAAGTACATAAAGTTTGTCTAAAAATTCAAGCAAACTGTTCAAGAGAAACGACATCTTTAATTATATCTATTATTCTTTGTTTGCTTTTATATATTTTTTTCATTTTCCCCCAGTGTTGTGATTCAATTTAATGCCATGTCAAAAGAGATAGAGAATAGAAAAAAAAAACCCACTTAAGTTAAAAGTCAATCAAATGGTAAAAAAAAAATTATTTCGGAAGAAGTAACTTTTAAATAAAAAGAAACAACGTAAAGAACATACACTATATTTATCCACTTTTTTTTAATTTAAACACGAGTAATTTGATAAGCAGATAAGTTTAAAGCATTTTTAGTTTTGATTTTCACGAGACCTGGTTAAATGTTTAAATGTTACATTGTGAAGGTAGCTTTATCTAAGTGATTTTCAATAATTTATATGTTTCTTACTTATTACTGTTTAGTGGTTTATAAATTTTAACACTGTCTTTTAGTTTTTATTATATTTGATATTTTATTATGTTTCCATGAGAAAGAATTAATAGAATAATATTTTTCTAAATAGTTATAACGTAGAAAAAATTGAAAAGTTAAAAGTTTTATCTTCATTTTATACAGATTTTGTCCTGTAATTAACCAAAGCATTGTTACCCACCCACTACTAACAATCTCTGAATTAAATGCATTTAACTGCATTTTTATCCCAATGGTGGAAGGTTCTATGTTAGATGCTAATCACTATTGTTCATTACAGATGTTGCATTTTTGCACTTTATGGATACAAGTTTTTAACACAATAAGTGTAGAAACTCGAAAATTTAATGAATACTACAACTATTATGACATTGATTACATGTTCTAAATCAGAATAGAAAAAATATGTCACATGAATCGCACATTCTCAATGGGTAACAAGAAAGTGACTTATTCTTCTGAGCTGTTTATTTGAGGTAAGCAAATCACTACAAGTACAGTCTTATAAAATCAATTTATTATTTATTTAGTTTTATGAGCAGGAATCAGTCCCAATGTTTCTAATCCCACAATGAAGTAAAAAAATTGTGAAGTACTAAATCAACACTGATATTTATTAATCTGCAATGTGGTATGATTAACAAATTGTATTGAATTGCGTTTTTGATATATTTTATATGTACATCAAAATTGTACTTGGATATGGCCCTTTTGAAATTATCTGTTTTTGACACCATAACTAGCCTTTAATATTTGCATTTATGCATGTTATTTGAACACGTTAGGATTTAAGTTATATTAGCATGTAGCATTAACAACCCGAAACGGCACATTTTTTTTACACTATGATTAATCTCTGTTGTTCTTATTCGTTGATGCGTTTCGCGTTTATTTCTTGAGACGAACTATTTTTGCATAACCTGGTATCTCTATCATAAATCACTTCATATGGTTTCTTCTCACCAGGACAAAACTCAGAGCGTTTATATTCGTTGAACAGATTTGTATCCATCAGAATTCTGTACAGAAGTCTCGCTTCTAGCCAATAACTATTTGATTTGATTTTTTTTTCAACAAGAATTAGCCAAGAATGTTCCTGTTTGCTTATGGGATGTGGTTAAATTTAAACTTGAATTATTTTCGAGCATGGCATCAACCAATAAATACCACATAAATGTTTTTTTGTTATCAGAAATAGATTTCTATGTTCATTCGTTGATGAGATTTGAATAGATAGAGTTCTGATGTTACATTTATCACTTTGGAACAGTTTTTTTTATTACGATTAATTTTGGATGGTTTCTTATTCATCGTAATTTGTGCTTACTTTTAGAGCTGAAATGCATTCAGACATTGCTATATCTACCTAAAACCACGCGATCTACTATTTTTCTATTAGACAGCTTTTGAAATGCTTGAATTCATCTATAAGATATGCATGGATAAATAATTGAAATCAGTTCACATGCCGTTTTCCGATTTTTGTTTTCGTACTATTTACCAGAACTTTTTGATCTATTTTTATGTACCAGAATTGGAATTGAATTTTCATATTCATTGAGGAGGCTTAGATTCATTTTTGCTTGAATTTTGTTCAGACATTACGTTAACAACCAAAAACTATCTGATTTAATTTTCCTTATAATTAGGTTTCTTTTCTGGTGACTCGCCGTATTTGAATTTAAATTATGTGTAGGTGTCAAATTAATTCTTTTGGAACCAATAAATATATTTTATCAAGAAACCATATTTCTCTTGGTTTATAGTCTTTATAATATCTGTGTGCTAACTAAAAAACAAACAACTTGTTAGTTTATTTTTTCCAGGATAAAGAGTGAATGTTCATATTCAATAATGATACTCATATGTCTAGCATCTGGATATCTATTCAAATTTCAACACCTTTTAATTCCTTTTTATAGACATTAATTATGGAGCCTGATAATCCGCAGAGTGCTATCTATGTATAGAGTGCTATGCAGAGAACTTTAAGTGTTGTTAAAATTGGTTGTCTTATCCTTTATATGCCCATATAGTTAAAAGATTATTCCTCTCTAATGACAAAGCGATAGTAAAGAATATGCCTACTGTGGTATCCGTACATTCTCAAATAAATTAATTTTCATTAGATCTTAATATCTGAAAGTGGTTTTCATTCTTTGAAGCATTACTGTAATAGTGTGAGCATGCGGTTTAATTCAATAAAACTCATAGTTCAAAATGGAAAATTTCAATTCGAGCCACACTAAAAACATTCAAGTTAAAGCCTATTAATTTTGGAAAAGGAAGCCATTCATCTACAAATTTAAATCCAGTTGATTTGTGTTGAAATGTATAGAATTGCATTATAGCTTGCACAAGAAATATACTTTTTAAAAATGCTTTATAATTGTGATACGTACCAGATGATTTTAACAAAGTTCTATAGGATTATGTTTTGAAAGAAAGTTACTTTTTTGATTTGTATAATAATTTTTAAAAATTTAAATATAATTTAATTTATCGTTTAAATTTTATCACTGATTGTTTTGTTTCTATCGTATTTCCCATTCAAAAATAACCAAAGAATATTGTAAAAAATTAGCGTAAATTTTTTTATGAAATACATGCAGAAAATAATTGAAATAGTGATCAAATTTAAAAAATTAATTTATTTTTCAAAATGATAAGTATTTTATATTGAGGGTACAGTAATAGAAAATGACATAAATTAGATGAACAAAAACATTTATATTTATTAAATTCAAATCCATACTTGCATATTTCTGTACAAAAATTAAAGTTACAGTAATAAAACAGGAAAAAGGAAAATGAATTATATAAGTGAAGAATTCTTCTTGAAGTGTAATGTCAGAACTCTGTTTCCTTTTCTTTAAAGCGAATGAAAAATTCAAGATATGCTATATAAAATTTTGCTGAGTGACACAGGTTCTGTTGAACACTTCATGGATTTTTATCCCAATCAGAGCAATTGATCACTCAATATATTGGATGTCCAACTTATTCCTCAAGATATTTTCATACGTTTAGTTAAGAATAAATATGATAATTTCGGAACCCAGGGAAAAGTTTTAACTAGTCTTCTTCATTTTTACAAAATATTTGCTCTGGAGTTCCTACTATAGCTGATAGACAATAAATACTATGAACTTCATCATAGGAGGAGATAAATGAAAGACGCGTCTTAAATATAATGTTGAGCTCTCAATATTACAATGGATCATTATTAGAATAAAGGAATAAAACCAGGCTAAGTTTTGATCGTGAATGACTAATCAGTTAGTCTCACAAGCACATTGTTTCTAACAGGAACGAAGAAATAAAAGGAAATGGCACACCTGATACGTTGATCTAAAACATTGCTCCGTACGAAAGATGGAATGGAAGAGCTGACTCTGTGATCTCTTAACGTAATTATGATTGTTGTCAGAAGTCAGTTTTCATTATCATACAATTGTTTCAGCTCAGTCTAACTAATTGCACGCAACTGTTTCTACCTTAATATAGAAACTGTTTAATCACCGATTCCAGACGTCGGTGAGAATTATTGGCTTTTGATGTCAAACACATAGTTACCAACGTGAATCTAAATAACATATTGAAAATATTCTACTCGACACAAGGATCTAAAATGATGTTTGTTTCCGAACATCTGTCTCAAATTGATCTTAGTAAATAACCTTATCTTTCTGTTTAATGTTAATTTAGTGAACCTGTTCACAACATGATTGCTGAGTTTGTGAAACATCTCAATATCTCGAGAATCTGCAATATAACAACCTTATATTTTTATCTTCTGTTTCTTTTGCGGTGAATTTATCTTCTCCTTTTTAGAGACAAATATAGATTCGAAAGAATTTTTTCAATACAAAAATAATGGCAAGAAATTCACAAGTGTTACTTTAAATTAAAGAAAAAAAAACCAATAAAAAACTCTGGTAAACTCTATATATTATTTCATAACTTTACTTATCTACATATTTATTATGCTTTAAAACTAGCATAACTTCGTTTACAAAAAGCAATTCCTTTTTGGTGCTCTGTGTTCTTTACATAAATTACTGCAATATAAAGAAGTTTTAAATTTGCCTGTTTAAAATAAATTATGTTCACTAGTTTTTAATACATATTTGCTTTTTCAGGAAAAGTAAACTTTACGAAAAAATTAATTGCAAAACTGTTGAATACAATTAGATATATTAATTGGAATTAAATTTTTAAGGCATATAAGTTCAGGTGAATAAAAACAATGAAATTAAATCACAAAATTTTTATTAAAATAATGAAATGTTTTAAATGTTATTTACTCTTATCGAAGCTTTTTAAATATTGGAATTAAAAATAATATATCTTGTGCTACTAAGCGCATATGTTTAGTTTTTATTTGTAGCAAAGTAGTGTAAAATTTTTTCTTATTTCATTTAGAGATCTTTTTCAATCTTGAGTTTTATTGACTTTTAGCTGAAATATACTGCTTAAATGAATCGACTTTATAAAAGAGTAGAGAGCATGAGAGGTAGCAGAGCTACATAGAAGAAGACTTATCTTCGGCTGTAACCTTACGAATAAAAAGAAGAGTATATAAGTAAAATGTACAAAAGCCAAGTATAATTATAAAAGATATACACAAGAGTATTTTATATTTGTCCAGTTTAAATTTATATTGGATTCTTTAAAGTAATTTTAGAATAGTTTGAAAACCGAAATTAATTTTTTTAATTATTTTAGTCATTTTAATTTATGTATGTTAAAAAGTTCTCCCCTTGAAAAAGTATTAGGAACATGAAGTTAATATATTATTGTTTTGTGCTAATTTATAGAATACTTTTTCTAAATAATTTCCTAATATAAATCCTTAGCACGCATACCTTATCTTTTTATAGCTAAAATTATATAAATATAATAAACGATTACATTATTCACTCACACACACACAGTAGAAGTTATAGAAATAAATTATATCTAATTGATCACCAGAAATGAAAATACGTGTAGTCAATTTTACAACTTTAACAAAATTATCAATGATTATAATTCTATTAAGTAATGGATGCCATTAATTTTGGGTTCCATTGTTTGTTCTTATTTATTCTATAATCTTTTCTAACTAGTCAATTATCTGTAAAAAATCATCTTATTGTTTTCATAGTAGTGAATTGCAAACTACTTCAAAATTAAACTATATTTTAGATTTTATAATCTCAAAAAAAAAAAGAAAAAAAAATTGAGTTCCTTAATGGCAGAAGTTAAAAGTATTAACTTTGTGAAGTGACCAATTAACTATAAATACTAGATATAATGTTGAAGTGACAAAAATCTGCTTTAATACATTTTAAAAATGTGAATATTGAAATAACTAGATAATTTATTTAATAGGAATTATGGTATGAAATATATTCATGATTGAATGCATTATAAAATTTTATTTAAATATCCTAATAAAATTTATTTCTTATTTTGTGAGAGATATTATTAAATATATAAAATAGGAATCAAAATATATTTGCTTTTATTATGATTTCATGTAAACTAATGTAAGTATATTTTAAGCTGAGAAAAATTTTTATAAGCAAATATTATGTAATTTAAAACTAAATTAACGAGGAACAAAAATTTACACTACTAAAATGTAATGAAAAATACTGATATGGTTGGCTATTATTCAAAACTACTGATGCGAGAGAGAATAAATGTCGCTGCAATATTAATAATCGAAAATTCAGAGAGAAGAAAAAGAGTTATCCATTTCAGACTTTTTTCAAATAACTTTTTAGTAACTTCGTAATTTTTTATTCTTTGGTTACTACAATCTTGATTTTTCTCTGGGGTATTTCGAGGATTTATGGATGCAGGGTTGCCAATGCGAAACATTGGCGCAGTTATCTAATTGTTTGGCAGCATTTGTAATTTATTTATTTCAATTTTATATAAAATAAAATAATCATTGACTATTATTATAATTCTTTAAAAATTATTTTCTCAGCCATAGAAAGAAGTTTTAAAATTAAATAATTAAATTTATTTTCTGACATTTTAAGCAAAGTATTTTGTGCTAATTTAAATATGTAAACATTTTAAAAATTTAATAAATTGAAAATAAATTTAAAGTGGAAAATCTTATTTTTTGGAATTGATACCATAAATGCTTCCAAGAATTTGACATTACAGAATATTAGATTAAAAATATGAAATTTTGTAGTTTAATATGCTACTGCTATGCTATAAAATTTCTTAATTCTCTTCCGGAAATCTTTAAGTATGATAAAATGTTGCCTATCGTCATCAGCTCTGAATGAGGGTGAGTTTAAAAATGTACTTTGCAATTGAGGAATAGCAGTCAATGAAACAATGAATTTCTCTTTGTGTAAGTACACACATCTTACATTTTTGGAGTACATAGGTGATTTAATGGCTTTTATATTGAGCTATTTTTGATTTGAGAATCAATAACCAATTTTGATGACAAACAAACTCTCCCTTCCAAATCTAAACTTCAACATTTCAGCTATTATTAGTCATTGATTTCTAATATATATATATATATATATATATATATATATATATATATATATAGTACCACGAGACCCTATAGTCTGTCAGATGACAATATTAACATTTAAAAAAATGAGCATGTAAGGATAGCTCATAAACCTCACAACAAATTCATGTTATAAATGCTGTTTTCATTCATAGCACTACTGTTGCATAACTGTCATCAATAGAAAACTATAATATTTTGCAGTTGTCACAGGTCTCGGATTCAACGTGTTTTAGTGGGAAGAAGATGCTCTTAAGAGTGGAAGGCTCTGAATTCGATGAGCATCTGTCTAGTGATGGTTGTTGTGTTTCAGCTGTCACCTGATTGAAATGTTACTCTTGGTCGTGGTTTTGATTCGAGCCTTACTGGAAGTAGGTGTTACATTTCTGTGCTCTGATCACTCATATGATTTGCATTTGTTCATTTTCTACTTTTCTGTTTATTCAGAGAATATAACTAGATCATAAAATAAAAGCCTTCATAGTAAAACAAATGATTTAGAAGTGTTAGTTTTTAACTATGTACAAGGCAGCTCTAGAAATTTTTTCTTTGTTAACAGCAGTATGAAGAAGATAGAAATATTTATAAAAGTTCTAGAAAGTGATTCACTCAAACATAACATGTTATCTGTGTGTTTATGGGAGCAGTAGTTAAAAAAATATTTAATTCAACAATTTTATAAAAAGTGAAAACGGAAAAGTCGTTTCTAATTCTTCAATTTATTAAATTTTTCTTTAGTCGGATTTAAAATTGACAGTTATGGGTGAAATTTTAAATAAACTTATTCCACTTGTGGGGTTTGTTTCAATAACCATATCTATTATAATATGTCACAAATTATCTTGATCAATTTATTTAAATCTGATGCAAAATAAATTACTTTTCGTAATTTCTTTTCAATGTTTACATTCAAAAGAATAAAATACTTTAGGTGATGCTTGATTTAAGTCAAATTAATTTTTTATAAAACATATTTTAAGAAACTTTCCTGCCTGAAAAACCATTATCAATATTCCAAGACTTAATATATTTTTTATATTCTGGCATTACTTAAAAATCTTTAGCTTCATTAAAGAAAACAAATGTGTTAAAAAAGAAAAAAAAAATTCATTTCAAATTATTATTATTATTTTGTATTAAATATATATTGATACTTGTAATAAGTTATTGAGATTGCATTTTTATTAAAAAATAACTTGTATTTTTTACAAATTTTATATTTCATGCATGAAATGTAATAGTTAAATATATATTATTAAAATACAGTAAATAATTAGGAATGTATTAAAGAATGAAATGCATTATTTAAATATATTTCATTATTTATATATTACATTTTTATCTTAAAATACCGTAAGCAATTTTCTCGATTAATTCATGCTATTAAATAAAAGCAATTGCCCCTGTTATATGGAATGTTATGCTCTACATACCATTTCGCCACAAAGCAAATTTATTTACAAATTCTCACTTTACTTGCCATTCAAGGATTTAAGAAGTAACTGAGGAATTCAGATGTAAGAAGTAACCCAGGAACTGGAATGTTTTGAAGAATATATTGCAAAAATCAATCAGCTGGCAATAAGTTCAAGAAGTAAAATATAAACTGTTTCTTTCAAAATAATTACGTAAAAAAGCTATTAAACTTAACAATTTTAAGAAAATAGTTCGTTTCACTTAAATGCATTTGTTAATCTAGGCTCAGTTGAAAATAAAGAAGACTAGACTTAAAAGCAATACTGCTGATGATTAATTGCATGTGACTAGAGAAAGATGTGTCTCCAGTTAATTTAAATGTCTCGTTATTAATTGCCCACTTACTTTTTTCCTTATTTTGTAAAAATTAAAGAGCTTCCTCATTCTGGGATTAATTTTACTTAATAAAACAGAAAAATAAATTTATGAAAAAGCTGTCATTTGGAATAAATGGTTAAATAAACGTTGTAAGGAATATCCAGTTGAGTAGTTCGATGCGAACTTTTTAAATAGCTGAAATATTAGTATCATGTTTTACTGATAATACTTTTTTAAATTTCTGAAAACTCTTTAAAATAACACTAAACACTTTATTTGGATTTTGATCGAAACTTTTCATCTTTTTCTAAGAAAAGAAATAATAAGCACTTTATTGTGTTTTCAATCGAAATATTTGCATCTTTTTATTATTGAAAGACAATTTATCAAAATATTGATACTGGGATAAACAACATTTAATCGCTAGTTTCTGAAAATTTTTCATGTATTAAACTCTATTATTCTATTTATTATTTTCACTTAGGACTTTATATTATCAAATCTAAAGAATTTAGATGGAAAGAGCTTAGAGCTTTGTTACTCACTTAAAAACTTAAGTGAAAATATAACATATTTGACCTACTAATTTTAAGTGAAAGCATCATGATAAATGCATTTAGGGAATCAACAACATATTGAACAAAATTCAATGATATTTGTTTTACAATGTATCACGAAAAGGTCAAAATAATTGCTTGCTACAATAAATTATAATGCAGAAGGAGTATTGAGTATTGTTCTTATTTATATTTAGTTAAAAGTTAGTCATATATTTAAAGAATAATGCATGTTTATATTTTTAAAAATTGAGGAAATAATGACTTATATATATATATATATATATATATATATATATATATATATATATATCACCTGTAACATTTTAATACCACTTTCAGAAAATGCAATATTGTGAAGTAGAAGAATTATATTGCAATTAAAAAAATCAAAATGTTTGATATTTAATGAAATATAATCTTTTCATGAAATAATTTTTGAAGTCAAACATGAATGATAAACTGATTTTCTTTTTACACTTTAATGAGCAACTATTTTAAGACTTTTATAAGAAAAGCAAGTCAAGAAATAAAAAAATTTGAAAAAGACCATGTTTTGATGCCATTTTTAAAAATTTTTAATTTTATCAAGTAACATAAATTTTTTGAAAGTTTCTAAATGCTAAATGAGATAAGGAATTTTTACGTAATACATTTTAATTAATTGGACAACCTTGTTCATAATAAAAATTTTATGCTAGTTAATTTGATAGAAATAGAAAACTTGAATGAAGATATCCAAATTAAATAACTTCTTGACTAATGAGTCATATTGAAATGAAATCTCTTTTTCACTGTGTTAAATTGTATATATTTTTCAGAATTTAGACTGCTATTATACACATTTTTATAAGCTTATTTTCTGTATAACGATATTTTTAGGCAATATACATTTACACATCATGCGTAGACACATCATGCATGAGTATTTTAGAATTCATTATACGTTATAATTATAAGAAATTTTTGTGAATATGTTTTAGCTTCTATAATACTTTAATTTAATAAATATTGTCCATATAATTAATTTTTATTTCTTTGAAAAGTTTAAAAGTAATAATAATTATATTTGTTTTTTCATCTTTCACTTTATAAGGTACATAAATTTGTTTTTGAACTGATTGGATAGTCAATTCTTTTATCCAAATGTACTAAGCTTATGACCATATTTTAATATTTTACTCTAAACAGGATAGGAATGTTCTCTCACTCAGTCTTCAGTAAAGATGATTTTAATATTGTTCACATAAGACTTAATATGGTAAAGTGGTAAAACTACGCTGCTTTCAACGAAAGCTCCCATGTTCTATTCATTGTTTCATAACTGGAGGTTTACGTTCCTCTCCTACATGCCTGTCAGTGCAGATGCTAGGAAATTTCTGGAACTTTTTTGCAATACCTAATACAGAACACTATCCATAGCATATTCTGGGAAGTCACTACTTAAATGTCCAAGCGTCTTCAAACAGTTTCCAGCAATTAAGATGCTATTTAGTTATAATACATCCAGCTTCCAAGGCTATAGAATAGTTTGTATGAAGGTGGTTATCAAAACTAATAGAAACACTTGTGAATAAAAGTAACATTTTTAATGCGTTTCGTAAGCATAGAATTATTTTAATTGCTACCTGTTTTTAGAATAAATAATTTATAATTGCTACGGTTGAAAGAATATAAATATATATTCTTGTAGTATATTTTAGCTTTATAGAAGTTCGATAAGACTTTGATTTTTTTCGAAAGCGTAAAATGTTGGACTTCTCAGATTTTCTAAGATGCCAAATTGTAGAGTTTAGGCTAGTGAACATCCTAACTTTTTGGCATTTCTAGAGGTACGATATCAAAAGTCACAGCACGCCAAAACAAACTCGGCAAAACAAAAGAATGGACTAAACGATAAGCTCATTGAAGGGGACCGATTTGCACTGAACCTTATTGTAATGTCTAAAAAAGAAACAAGTGCAGCAAAAGTAACCGCAGCTCAATAAGCATAAGAATTCTCCAATGTCGATAATTACAGTTAGGCATCAAGCAGCATTCCGATGACTTGTGAATTGCTTGTCCTAAGCAATATTTGCAGCAGAGCAGCAATTTTCAAGCTACTCGTCACAGATATTAATACCAAACGTGGTCTACTGTGTTGCCCCATTCACAAAACGTGGTCAGTTGATATGCGGAAGAATGTAATTTAGCACACTTTCATCTACAGCATACCGGGTTCCTGTTTAGAGAACATATGTAAAAGCAAATGATCGTGATCATCTCCTTCCAACTGTCAAGCATAGAGGTGGGTCTGTCATGAGATGTGGGCTGTTGTGTTGTATATTTTCTTATCAACCAATCATAGCTCTGAAACGTAAGATCACTGGCAAGAATAGAGAAGCTTTATCCGATCAAGTTCAACTTATGATGCAAAATTTATTTCCTGCAGGCGATACAGTTTCCAGAATCATAATACTTCTATCCAAGCATTGGGACTTGATCAATCATGGTTTAATAAACACGAGGACGAATTTAAATATCTACCTTGACTTACACAGTTACTCGACCCCAATGTAATTGAACCGCTACGGTTTATTTCATAGAATTCAATAAGGAAAGGATATTTTCCACAGGCATCTCTCCCAGAATTTTCATAATATCCTCATAAAGAATGTATCAATATTAATTTAAACACTATTCAGCATTTGTATGAATTGATTCTTAAAGGAATTCAAGCTGTGTTATATGACAAAAGTACTGATACGCCATACTAATAAAGTATTCTGTATAAATCAGAGGTGTTATGTTCATTATGTGGTGTTATGTTCATCAGAGGTGTTATGTTCATTGCCCTGTACATTATGTTCGTAACCATCATATATGAGTATCAGAAGTATATTACAGTAAGTCTATAAGTCTATAAGTATTATACTAATATTACTATAAGTCTCAAAAGGGCATAGAAGTAGAAATGTTCTCTTCTACCGAACAAAAGTTTTAAGCACTTAGAGCTACCTCGTAGACAAGTTATATATATATAAAGTTTAGAGTTTCGTTTTTCAGACTATAACAATAAAGATAGACCTTATGTGAATATTTTGACTCCGCATTGTAGACTGCTTAATGGGTTAATACTTGTAATGTTTTTAGACATTTTATCATAGGACTTTTCATAGATAGTGGACTGCATTCATTTGTCACAATGGATGAAACTAGGAAAATTCCCGATCAGTTACCTCCACCGACTTGCACGCAGAAAGCCGAAGCGTAACATCAATATCCAGATGTTTAATAGTGTGTGGTTGGGATTAAACCAGAGACCTTTCGCTCTGAAAAAAAATATCTTACCACTAAACGAGTAAAGTCCATTCCGAACGAATATGTAATATTTTGAAACTCTTGGTATTTAAAATCAATGCTTCTATTTTTTGGATATAAGAGAGCAACATTTTCTTATTGCGCTACCATTGCCCTGTACTATTTTGGACAGAGCTCCACTTCTCATGATATATTAAATATATTAAATTTTTATTCATGATAAAGTTATCCTTTAACAATTGGTTATATTCATTTAAGCAATTCGCAACTTTTTGTCCAAATAACGGGAATAAAACTCTTGGAATTCTAAAATAAATGCTTATAATTTCAGGAATCTTTGATATTTTCTCATACATTGTTTTAAGTCCGCAAATTTTTTTGTGTTTCTGGTGTATAGAATAAACACAAAAATTTATTTTTCTGTTTGTCCCTAATTTTACTTGCGACAGTGTTTCATAGAAAATAATGGAGTGAAACCTGCTCTTTATGTTCTGAAGTTCTAAATAGTCATTAAATATTTCGCACAGTATTAGACAAAATTTCTAAAACTAAAGAAACTAAATTTAATATTCTATTATAAGAATTCTATTATATGAAACTTTTATTGATATAAGCTACATTTTTCTTGGGATATAATTGGGGTAAAAGGAAATGATAAGAATTTTTATATTGTTTAAATTTTAGTCCTTAAAAGTCATCTATTCTGGAATGTTAAATGTACAAATTTACTTCTATAATTTTTTATTTTCACTAGTTATTGATAATATTTAGTAATTTTTATTTAATTTAATTAAAAAAGTTCTTTTATATACAATAATCTCCAAAATTGTGAACACTTTTTTAAAGTTTCATTTTTTAACTTTATGCACTTACAGAATATTTTAATTTTTATTTAATTATACAACTGTTTTTACATTAAAAGTAAGGAAATTTAATGTAAATTTTAATTAAGGAATTAAAATATTTGTATTACAAAAAATTAAGCTATTTATATATATATATATATATAAAGCTAATAATAAGATAAACATTGGATTTCACCATTTTTTAAAGACACATTTACTCCACTAATACTAATTAAGATAACTATTATTTTTTAGTTATTTCACAGTACCATCATCAAGTAAACTAATGTTTCCAATTCATCCTTCTAAAGAAGTAGTATAACCCCAATAAGTTGCTTTTAATTATATATATTTCTTGCATTCAGATACATTTTCATGCATTTAGCCTTAGACCATCTGCAGACATAGATATTCAAATCATGGTACTTTTAGTGTTCTTTGTAGTTGTTCCAGTGTAATCAGAATATATAGTTCTTCTCTTACTTTACATTCCATGTATTTTTGTTCATCAGTATTATAGTTTACTCTCCTTACTCCAAACTATTTGCGTTCACTGATCTTCTGACCACTGGATGTGTTCTTTTGCTTTCTTTCTTATGTTGTTTAAGATTTAAATATAATATTTTCCTCGCAATTCTATCTTTTAGTCCAAAATTTATAATCTTCCCTTTATTGTACTTGAATTAACTGAAATACTTGTGCCATTCATAACATATCTAACTACATCTGATGTAATTTTAATATCTTTTAGGCATGTCCTTTTGATCATTCTATAGTCAGTAGCACTTACGTATTTTTTTTAACCTCATTTTCAATTATTTTTTACTGATTTAATTTTTTCATAATGTAAGCTCAACCTTTTATGGCAGATAAAGTTACTCATCTAGCAACGTGTTTTACACAATCTTACTAAAAAAGAGCTTTTCCTCTGAATGTGACGATTCTGCTTATTTTTATAGATGTCTAATCAGTTTTTGTTTTCGTTCATAAAAAGAGGATTAAAATATTCAAAAATGTTATATTTTTTCCAACTAGTATAATTGCTTTTGTAAAATTCATCACAGTGAAACAGCGCATTTTTGTAATTTATAATAAATTTTAACAATTTAACATCAACATCATACATTGGAGAAGAAATTTGTCATTGAACGAAAAATTAATGATATAATGTTACAGAATAGAAATTATGATGAATGTACTGTAAGGTAACATTCAACTCTTGACAAAAAAGTCATTCTTAAATATTAAGTCTATATATTAACATTCAAATTATAGGTTTTATAATATGACGAAATCTCTGGAATAAAATTTACTTTTTCAGTAAACTTTTCATACATTTCTTAAGAAATAAAAAGCACACAATTCAAATCCTCCAGATGCTTTTAATTTTGGATTATAAACACAATTAACGGTCTACTATTAATGTCGCCAAGGATGTTCAGGAATTAAACTTATATGTTTGATTCGTATGATATTTAGAGCTAAACTGAGATATATGACGTATCGCCGTTTATGTTGTTAGAAAAATCAAAAACCTAATTAAGATGCTTTCTATTTAGTATAATTTTTATGGCATTAATTTAAATATTAATTTATTTTAAATTTTTAATTAAAAAAATAAAATTTTTATTACGAACTCTCAACACGAGATAATCTAAATGAAAATCTTACTTGGTATATATTTAGAAGATAATCTAACATATGCATAGTTCTTGAGATATTTAGAAATTGAAACTATATACTAAATTATATTTAGATTATATTAGAATTATATTTAGAAACTAATATTTAGAAATTGATATTATATACTAACACATGTCTACTTTGTATGTATTATTAAATTATCATATATTTTATTTTAGAAAAGGTAAGCAAATATTAAAACTCTCCCCTTTATATTTGAGTTTTAAATTTATGCATTAAATATCTCAGCCATGGTATACGAAACCATAAATATATGTATGTATTATGCATATATATGAATAGGTTAAATGACAAATGTGTGATAGACAAGTGTTTAGGCGCTATGAAATTCTTGGAAACAGTTCTTAAAATTTTTAGTCTGTATACGGAAAATGCAAACAGTTATGTCGAAATGTAATGGAGTGACCGAATTATATACTCTAATTATGCATTCAATGGTTTTAAAACTATATTCAGATGTTTAATTTCGGAACTATTCCCACTCTGACGAACTAGTGTTTATTTTTATATAGCTCTCCTGTATATACAAACGCATATAGATAGGTATATAAAATGTTTTAATAATGCATATATGAATATAGAATTCCTAATCGGAATGCGATAATTTTAAAATAATTTTAGTAATTGCCAATGCATGTATATTGTTTTGAGTTTATTTTAAAAAAAATATTAAAAAATAATTGAAAAAACCTCGTCGCAAAAATGTTCTAAATTACATCTTCCACAGCTGCTTAAGAAAAGATACTTTGTAGTTTAGGGCTACGCTTGAATTAATTTATGAGTTGAGAATGTTGAAATCATCGATTAATTTCGCACTTTTTTAAAGCAAAAGGAAAAACTTCGTTGAAAAACAGAATCACGTAATTCCGGGATTAACTTACCTAACACACTGTCACAAAGCGACATAAAAAATGTAAAATTTTCCTTTTTTAACCAAAAAGTAATGAAGTTCTTTTTTTTTTCGTCTTGAAGACTTCATATAAAGTAAGCCCTCAACTTAACTATAAACAGAAGCACATGACACTGAAGATAAAATGATTAATGACTTGAACTGTGAGAAAAATGTGTTGAAATGTATTTAAACATCTAATTAAATTTATAAATTAATAATATAAGCGAAAAATATTCAACACATATCTATAAATAACGTATTATACATTTTGTGTGTATGTGTGTGTGTATTACTTTATTTTGTTTCTCTGAATTGCATTGTTAATTTTATATTTTTATACTAGTGTCAGTTTTATTGATTTGAATTTACAATGACAATCCATTACAGTGGCAGTGGAATCGATTGGTGAGGAAAAGATGTTGCTCTCGTGATCAAGATGCAGCAAGATCTAATAATGAACTATAAGAAAACTGTCTTGTTGAGAGGTCCTATGCAGGTTAAAATTGCCATGTTCATCGATGATGTATAATAGAGAGGTAGTTGCTTGATCAGGTATTGACTTGACAAGGGTTCGAAATTCTAATACAATTAGTTGTGTTAAACGGCTTCATTTGACAGAAATAGACAGCTGAGGATGAATCAATAATTTAATATAACCTAAATCGACCCACAATAATAAAATCTTTATTCGGTTTGAATGCCTAACTTACATCCTAGCTACTTGAAAGCGGTTGCACAGAATTAAGTGAAATTGATATCAAGATGTCACTCTCTGGTTGGCTTCAAATTAACATTTTCATTTCGAAATTTTGATTATAGTATTCATAATTAGTTTAAAGCATAAATATAAAGTACACTCCCACAATGTGTAAATGTTTCTAAAAATAACTAATTTACTATTATTTTTGCATTGCGTAACAAATTTGTTTTCACTTTTGCGTATATGCCACTAGTTGCAAATGCATTAGAACATACGTGAAAAGAGCTCGAATCAATATTTCGTAACTTTATAACAAAAGGGAATTTCCAAGCATTTTTCTTTTTAATCGACTTTTGCTTTTCGTGAATCTATACTTTAGTGCATTTCGTGTAGCAAGATACTGTCTAGAAACATTGGTAATTAAAATATTTTATAAATCATACTATATCATGTGTTAAACTGTAGAACTTCATGTTTTCATTCTCTTTGTTTCGGTACTTTCTAAACTAAAACTTCAATCTGATCAGATTTTTCTTAATTTTTTGAATTTTTGCTATTTTCTTATGCCAAGTAGAAAAAAAAAACTAATGTAACTTTTTACTCTGTTTTCCTTGCATTAATTTAAGATTCGTCATTTAAGTTCATAACTAAATTGGAACTTAGAATGTGTGTGTATTTTGTTTTGAATACATTTTAAATACTATATTGTGTAGAACTGTTTTCTCGTTTTGACCAAAACTGCCATCCGAAATGATATTTTAATTTGTCAGATTATTTATTTCATCAGACTGTTTTGAAAAATGATCTATTATGAATTTCTTAAAGAAAAACGCTCCTCCAAAGGCAGAATCCGTAAAATTTAGATACATGCTTCATTATTAGCTACCAAAATCCAAACTAATTAAGCATGCGGTAACTCTGATACCAATTATAAATTCAAGGAATTAGGTGGAAAAGGATTTAAATAAAACGCAACAAAGTAATTAATTCAGCTGATCTATTTTATGAATTATTCATTTATTAAATTTTAATTATAAAAATTAAAAGCATTTAATTATGATACAAAATTAATTTATTCTTTTTATTTTAAGTTTTATACTGCTTTTCCAATATTTATTTTACAAATTATCATATAATTTTTCTCAGTCTTATTTTATACGTAGTTATTTTATAAATTGTATTAAATAATAGCAAATTCAACCTCTTTTTGAAGGAAATTAGTAATCTTGTTTTTCGTAAACTAATATTTCCGAGGGTTGAATACTACACATATTCGAATACTGTATTATATTCATATCTTGCGATGATAATATTGCTTCAATATGATTTTCTTGTGGTTTGATTTATTATTGCTGTAGTAATTTTTTATGTACTTTCTTTTCAAGCTTCATTGAGGTAGAACCTAAGTTTTCTGAAAACATGCCTGATTTTTTAAAAACCCAAGACAACTCATTGGAAATTCATAGCAACAAGTGTAGTTACTCGCAACTGTGTTACTTATTGAAATGTCATTTAATTAATAAAAGACGAAAACAAGTAATGTGTGATCTTAAAGAATAAGTTTTCTGATTGCTAAAATGATCGTGACAAACTAAAAAATTATTAAGAAGTTTATGATCTTCAATATCTCATTGATGACTACTCTTCCAATGAAATCAGTAACTACATTTGAACATATTTTCTCATTTTCAGCACCAGAATTTACTTGTGTATAATATTTCAGCACATCCTTCAAAGTCTCTAGATTTACCTTCAAAATTTTGTTTATTTTTTATTCAGTCAAATATTTTCTTGAACAATAAAAACCTCAATAACTGTTATGATTTTATTGTCTCTGAGTAGTCCTATTTCTGTTATCACTATAAAAATAACTTATTTGATGAGCATTATATTCATCTTTTCGTTTTAAATGTAAGAGTTTTTTTATGATATACTGTTATAACATGTATTTTTCATTGTATGAATTTTCTAGCGTGCAAAAA